>BMAV01014474.1:0-39956 GCA_019973955.1 Trichonephila inaurata madagascariensis
ATTTTTAAAAAGGATTCACTAGCATAAACTAACTAAAAAAAATTTTATTTATTTAATGATTAGTATTATAATAAATAACACATTACCCAAAGGGTTAAAACGGTTAGAAATTAAATGTACCTTGAAATGACGAAACTGAGAAATAGCAATGACAAAAAAAAATGCGGTGACTAGCATAATAAAGTAATGGCTAAAAGGGTTTTTTTTTTCCTTTTTTCGTTCTTCTTTAAAAATTGAGCTTCCTACCCCAAAGGGTTTCTTGTTGCCGATTCGCATTCTCCGCAGAAAATTCGACTGGGGAAATTTTAAAAAGTAGTGGGGAACCAGCTTCCTCTTGGCCCAATGCTGACTCGACCCAGCCTGGCCCGAATAACTGATATTCCATCACCCAAAAAATCAGAAAACCGTCAGCATAATATTGGAAAATAAATTACTGTTTTTCTAATCCAATGAGGTTAATTCATGTAACGTTATAGTCACATGATAGTGAAAACCACGTGATTCAAAACCAATCAATTAAAAAACTCATGTGACGTCATAGTCACCCCGAAAAAAAATTATCTTGTTTTTCCCAACTAATAAATTTCCCGCGCCCCAGTGTTGCCAATTTTTGGGTCTTTGCAGAAACTTTCTCTTAAAAGTACATATGTATAAAAAAATGCATTTTTTATTTAAAAGTATAAGCAAAAATACGATTTTTTTTAATTTTAAAAAAAATTTTTTTTGAAGAAATTTTTCCTTAACATTTAAAAACATCTTTACCCAAATTTAAAATTTTTATCTGGGTTTTACAAATAGAACAAGTACAAATTATTTTTAATGTTTGTTTTGAATTCAATGGAAAAACACGTGTTTTTTTTTCATCATGTGACTTCATGAATAAGCCCTTTTGGTGCAAACAAATTCGGGAATATGCATATTTTTTGGACACTAAAAAAAGTTTCAACTTACATATACATCTGAAAGGGCCCGAAGCAAATTTTTTTATCCCCCACATATTACACAATATTTTTTAAAATTTAAGAACATATTCCCCAGAAAAATTAAATTTATTTTTTGAAATGTAAAATGAAAAACTCTTTTTAAGATTTTGGGGTATAGGAGATAATGATGAAGGGAAAAATTTATTTTATATAAAAAAAAAAAATTTCCATACAAGAAAAAAATTAAAAAAAACAATAAAATAGTTTGCTCTCTATAGATACCCAAATGTCGGTATATAATGCAAGACTATTCATATAAACTCCTTCGGGGTTTTAAAGGGCCTATAGTGAAAAAAAAGAAAGAAAAAAAGAAAAGAACATTTGAGAGTTGCAAAAAACAATTCGGGTTTTTATTTACACTTTTTACAATTGTTCTATGCCTTTAAACCAAATTTTCACGGCATACATCAATAAATAGTCTAGTTCCCCTCTCCACCAACATGGTACTACCCAAAATTATTAAAAAACCATGGAATCCCCCTTTTCCCTGTTACCCAAAACGGTCTTTTATCAAGGTAAAAGTTTTCGTTTTCCGCGTGATGTAAAAAAAGCTACAGAAAAAATAACACGTTTGAGGAAAAAAGTGGAACGTACCATTTTAGGTAATGGTGGGAGGAGCTGAACTATTTTTATTGGTGTTTGGCGTATGACAAAATTTTTATTAAAAAAGGGGCCGAAAATAATTTAAAAAAACTTTATCGCTTCTGTATTCTTTTAAAATTTGTTTTGCTGCAATCACCTTAGTTTTTTTTACTTGGGGCTTTAAACCTATTAAATTTTAAAAACCCTTTTTTTATTATTGGGGAAAAAATTTCCCAAGGAAAAAAATTTTTTGAATTTATTCCTTCATTCTTCTTATTATATAAAAATCTTAAATTGCTTCAGTGAAAAAAACAGGGAATACTTTTAAAAAAAAAAGGGACATTTTGCTGGAATGAAGACATTTTCATCTGCCTTCTTTTTAAAATTTCATTGAATTCATTCACTTGTACTGTGCATGGTTAAGAATCGTCTCCAAAAATTTTCTTTTCATCAAACTTTAGTATGATGTTTAGAAAACCTACTATTTGGAAATCGAAAACATCTCGAATAACTGTCATTACTAGTGTTGACTGTTGTGTACTAACTAAAATACACCAGTGTTTTCAACACTTGTTCTAAAAATTCTCAGATAAAAAAAAAAGTGTTTATCTCAATCTCTTTCCCCACAAGTCGAAAATAAGAGTGGCAGGATTTGTTTCGATTTTAATTAACGGCGCACTGTGAAGTAACACGAGAGTTATTGGTGAGGAGTTCTGTAATTTTGCACAGCAATCAAACTGAACTGAACGACACCTGAGCTGCCAACCTCTCTCCTAACTTGCACACTACGCCATTGGGAAGATTTTGAGCCGAGACAGATTTTCATGCATGAGCCCCTCTACACAGAGGATTTTCAGTAGCACTGGGGCTGAACCCGCGATTCGACAACGCCGGTCACGAATTTGCAACCATGACCACTCAGCTAGCGGAATGGCAGGAAAAAAAGGCTTAACAAATTGGTCTGATGGAGGGAATTTCTTTTCAGCTTAATTGCCTAAGGCTCCCTTCACACCAAAGGACTCCGATTCATTCACCATCAAACTTGTCTGATCGATCAAGATTCGGCTTCGTAATTTCCCCCTCAAACAAGCGAAGAATCGCTTTCCTCACCAACCGAAACCGGTTCAATCCGCTGTCATTCTCACTCACGCGTGATTCGGCAGGTCAGAATTTCTTCACTCAATCACCAGCAGCCGGGAGCTATTTCTTAAAGAATAAGCGAATTCAAACAGAGTGTTTATTTTTATTGTTTTTTATGTTATTAGTGATTTTTTCACGTGAAGTTTCTATTAAAGAAACTGATTTTAGATGTTTGAAGATAATGAATTTCTCTGTTAGGGTTAGCATATGAGTTTGTTTTCATGCCAATAGATGGCGCTTATATTTTTGGTATTCATAGTATTCTTTTTCATTATGTAAAGTCACTCTAGTTGTCACCGAGTGTGTAAGCTGTATTTTATCCCTAATAATAAAAAATTAATATAATAAAATTAAATAATAAAATTAATTTTGCATGTATTATTTTATTCAATTTTAGAAATTTGGAAACTTCATTCTTTACTTTTTAATACTTTAAAGCAAAATGTGTTGTTTTTGGGAGGGGAGGGAATATTCTGAAGGATGTTTGAAATAGCTTCAAAGATCAATTTGATAACAATTTATTTAATTTTGGGAGAGAAAAAATTAAATATTTATAAGAATGCTAAAATAAAACACCAATATTGTCGATAATTTTAATTTTTTAAAAAGATTCCATATTTTATTACTACATAGATCTCAAATTTTGTTATATGAAACAAAAAATGTAAATGGCATGTAAAATTTTTTAATTCATTAATGTATTAGAAAATCATTTTTAAATACATAATCAAAAAAATAGTTGTTATAT
The DNA here is from genome assembly GCA_019973955.1 of Trichonephila inaurata madagascariensis. Classification (NCBI taxonomy): domain Eukaryota; kingdom Metazoa; phylum Arthropoda; class Arachnida; order Araneae; family Nephilidae; genus Trichonephila; species Trichonephila inaurata. The sequence continues at coordinate 3,454 of BMAV01014474.1, forward strand.
GCTACAAAAGCTGTAGTGTATAACAACATTTGAAATGACTTTCAAAACATTAGATATATTATTTGTAAAAGTAATTGCATTATAATACAGTTACAATACATATTTATTACTACTTTTCAGACTATAATTACTCTTGATACTAACAGGCAAAATATAAATAAATAAATAAACCATTCTTATATTTTTTGTTTTATGTATTTCAATTTGAAAATAAATGAATAAGGATTCAGTAGTGAAATTAATAGCTTAAAACGTTAATCGTCTTAAAACATTAAAAATAGCATCCATGTTCGACAGTAACTGATGGAAGAATGAGTGACCCGTGGCGGTGTGAAGGCAAATCTTTGTTCATTCATAATCGCTGTGAATTGGAAAGATCGTTACAGACTCGGAATCGTTTGGTGTGAAGAAAGCCTAAGGCAGGGGTGTCCAACACGCGGCCCGCCGACTCTTTTAAAATTTTTTTAAATATCAGGTTTTAAAGTTTTTTCATTTTGAAATTTACTTAAGGAAAAATTTATATATCTACAATGTATTTGCCTGTTAACTGTTCTTGTTTCAAAATAAATCCTTTTTGATAATAGAAATGTGCTTTAGATTAAAACAGATTTATATCTTATCAAATAGTTACATATGATTTTACTATAGTAAATTACTTTTTTAATAAATTCCGAATTGCATTATGCTTATCCTTTACTATGGATGGTACATGTTTCTCTATGTGTGCGACTTTCGTTTATCCTCCTCCTTTTTTGTTTGGAGTGCCCAAAAAGCAAGAGACAGTCAGAGATATTTTTTAAAGTTTAAAAAAATATATTCAGTACGGTTAAGATAAAGGACAATGTATATACTTAATTGTTTGCGCGCCGAATGACAGCACTATCAAATTTCAACAATGAGTAACGAAAGATCAATTTAAAAGGAACTCCGTAATTTTCAAGAAAAAGGGCAACTGTAATATTTTAAACATTATTTGATCATTTTATTACTATAGTATATAAACATTATTATATTATCTATGTTTGTATACATGAAAAATAATGAAAACAATAGTAATAATTCATTTTGTTTTAAATTTTCACTCCAATAAATATTTTTTTGTTTCCAAATCAAATGTACATACTTTTATATGCGGCCTGCGAGATAATGTTTTCCCGAAGTGGCCTGCAAGGTCATTTGGTTTGGACACCTCCGGCCTAAGATTACAAAAAGCCAGGGGACGCCTTAAGACTTCTGGAAGTCCTGGGTTCCTATACAAATGCAGATACCACCTTTTACCCTTAAAAGCAGAGTACATAGTATAAGTTGTCAAAAACTCGAAACACATGTGCTGGACTTACAAACGAACAAACCGGCTGGACAACCGCCGCCTTTTAACTAAATGAGTAAAGACGGTGTAGGGCAGGGGTGGCGAACCTTTATGGTTCAACGTGCTATTTTTTCTAAAGACGTGTATAATGAGGTATAGATGCGCCGTCAAATAAATTTGACTTGTGATTATTAGGAAATTAATTAAACTAAATACTAACACAACACTAAACTCTTTATTTACTACAGAAAAATACATTTTGTAGTTCACAGTAGTAAATGTTTTAGTTAATTAATGTAATTCAAATTATATAAAGTAGCATTAGTGTGATTTCTGCTGTTGCAGATTAGATTACAAATAAATTATATTAGGATTGGGTAAGATGTTACTTTTAGCAGAATGCATGTTGAATTGGAGTCATCAGCCAAATGGTTTCAAAGCGAGTCTTTAATGTTATTCGTCTCTGAAAATATAAAACTGGTAGGCACAGGTGGATCAAAATATGGTTAAAATAGCCTGAGCCTGCTTCTTCAAACAGTTTAAACGTATCTGGAATTGAATTGAATTTTTTTTTATTGAAAACAATTATAAATCCCCGTGCACCACACAAAGTATCACACGGGGCTTACAGAAGTAAGTAATAAACACACATTCAGGTGAAGCAAAAAATAAATAAACAAAAAAATATATTGAGGTTAAGAAGAAATAAAAATATTTGCAACAAATTCACAAAAATATTTGAAAGCATTTCTAGTAGAAAGAAGTTGTTGAAAATTCGGAGGCCAATTTATATGAAGTCCCTTGAAAGCCAGTCTTAGGATTTTCCTTTCTCTGGCAAACTTGGAACACAGAAGGAGCACATGTTCTACATTTTCCTTGCCTCCAATATTACAATCACAGGAAGTTGACGGAACTAAATTAAATTTGTTCAAGTAGCTTTTGAAATTACCATGACCAGTGAGAAATTGGGTTATTTTGTAGTTAGTGTAAAAATGATGGCATGACAGTCTTTTATTAATGGTTGGAAAAATTTCTTTGTTATGCTCCCTTTGTTAGAAATGAGATATTCTTGGTTCCAAGACTTCACGATTCTTTCTTTCGTGATCCTCTTGTGAAATGATTTAGGAATATTAACGTCAATGTCAATTTTGCGCTTGGTTGCAACCTTTGCAAGCCAATCGGCTCGCTCATTCCCAAGAACTCCCGTGTGTCCACGAACAAATGCAAAATCTATTGAGATGTTTTTAACTTTTAGGCTTTTAAGTTGCTTTTGGATCTCGACGATTATGTTATTAGATGAAGAAATACATTTAAGAGAATCCAAGGAGGAAAGAGAGTCAGTAAGATGAGATATTCTGAGATGACACTATTTTGTTCAGTGATCCATTTAACGACGAAGTTTAAGCATAAAAGTTCAGCTACAAAAACTATGCATTCATCACGAATTCTAAATTGAAAGTTCTCGGATTCAACACCACTCCTGAACACAACAAATGCAAAACAAACTCTTGCATCAATTTTACTGTCATCAGTATAGCAAATAACAGGGAAATCATCTGTGCTCTTGTCACTAAATTGGATAATATTGATGGCATTCCTCTCTGAAGGATGAGGGAGAAAAATGGAGACAGAATACAATCATAATTAGAGATGGAAGAAGCAGAGAGATTTTCCCTAAAAGCAATATTATGAAGAATAGTAATGTCGATTGGAGGGAAGCCAGAAATAGCATAAACTGAGTCGTAATTTATTGTGCGGTAACCACATATGACCCGCAAAAGTATCCTTCTTTGTATGCGTTACAGATACTTAGAATTCATCTTTCTTTTAAGTGCCTCGCCCCAAACTCTAGAACCATACAAAAAAATGAAAGGTTCGATTCCTTACTTATAAATGAGCGAATGTACTTTGAAATTTATACCGAACGTGTTGCGAGCAATCCGATTTAATCCACGCTGTAATTTGTCACATTTCTCGGATATGTAACAAGTGCTGCTTCCAAGAAAATTTAGTATCGAGAAGAACCCCAAGATACTTCATTTGCTTTACCATAGTCAAGGGAGTTTCATCGAGATATAGCTGAAATGCATCATAGCAAACGTTTCGTTTTTTAATAGCCATGATTCTGGTTTTATCAGGGTTAAAATCCAAATCTAAAAAACCTTTTGACCAGTCAGAAGCGAGGTTCAAAGCTTCCTGTGCGTGTAGGAAAGTCGCAGAAAGATCTCTACCTTGGGAACAAACTAAAATGTCATCAGCAAAAGCTATAATCTCACAGCAGGCAAGACTATTAAGTTTAAATAGGAGATCATTGATAATGATATTCCAAAAAATAGGCCCAGACACTGATCCTTGAGGGCAACCCCTTTCAAGGCAGTGGATTGCAGAAGTCGAACCCAATTGCATTTTGGCCACTCTGTCATTTAAAAAGTCAGCAACAAGTGAAAAAATATTTATCGGAATTTCCGCTTAATTGAATTTAATGTTTGCAAAATTTCGTTACTGTCATTTTTACTTATATTTCTTATTAATCTTTCTGTTTCAATCAATTCTAACATTTTCCTTGTTTCAATAAAATTTTGAATCCATATTGAACTAGACTAGAATTCAATAAGTTGCATTTCAAATTCTTCAATTTCCAACCATTCGAATTGGGGCAAGTTCAATTTATCACATGATGTTACATCAGGGGACATAATAAACTTGGCATTTCTGATAATTCTTTGAATTGAGAAAATAATCTCACTGAAAATTCCTTGATTGAAGAATCGATCGCGATTGATCGTTTTTTGATGGTAAAAACTATCAGAATAAAGTTTTGAAACACTTGATGAAAAAAAGTAAACATCTTTAACCTCAAGAATAAATGACTATCACTGTCCTCTTTCTTTGTTCCTTGGGATTATTTCTTATGGGGATGCTTAAAAAACAATTAAATAGACGTAAAGTAAGAGCATTTCAAGGGCTTCAAAAAGCAATTTAAGAGGGAGGAAATATACCCGAAAACTGATGGAAGAAACTCTTTTAGTTTAGCCTGCGAAAAGTGTACTGTGGTAAAAGAAACCACTCTGAAAATTCCACGTGAATAACTTTATTCCATAAAAATTTATGATTCTCTGAAATTGATTATACTATTTATGAATCAACCGGTAGTTGAATATACCCCAGCGGAAAAACTGCCCCAAGAGTTCAAGACACTAAAAAATCACAACCAGCGACATTTAAAAAAAACAGCTGTCAAATATAACCTTTTTTCAACTGGAGTCCGCCTGTAGTATCCTTGGGAAATTTTCTAAATGCTGCTCAAAACAACAGAAGATATAGTGAAATACATTTAACGTGAAAACGCTTAAGACGAAATATCGGTTAATACAAAATAATACAACGTCCCGACAAACTACTATATATTTTTATCCATTTTTTTCTCTTAACACGAAACGAAATTCACAAAACACGAAAAAATCTCCCTTCTGGGAATGAAAAAGTTCGAAAAACACCAGCCGCGCAGGCGAGATTTAAGAGGAGTTTGAAATGAAGGAGAGGTGGTTTTAACATGTTTCGTAGAAAGGAGGCTAACTTGGCTTTTTTGAAATACCCTAGGAATAGCCAATGACAAGAGCCAATTTTTTAAAATTTATCTAAGTTTCTTTCACACTCCACCCCTACAAACGCCATTCAGATACATCGAAAATTTCGGAGCAAAAAATATCCTTTATTTTGAGCTTATAGTAAGTGCTACAGCTAAAGTATCAACATTAAATATTGATTTCTCACTTGTCCAAAAATCATTACCAACTGAAACAACTCTTTCAATTTCTGCATTAGTTCCAGGTCAGCACAACGTAAATTCAACAAGAATAACTAAATTATCATACGGAAAGTATTCACTTTTGAAATGGTTAAATATTTCCACCCATCTTTTATCAATTTCAGCATGCTGATTTACCAATTGTTCCAATTTATTAGAATTCAAATATACATTCAGACTTCTAATTTATTCAAACAGACAATTGTCATCGATTTTAATATCAGGCAATTCTTTCGATAAAAACTCAACACAATTTTCTATGTTTGCCCAATTTACTTACGATGAAGTCAAAAAACATCATTGAAAACTGTTATATCCTGTGATATTTGTTTCAGACCATTCTTCCGACATATTGGAAACATGTTTGGTTCATTTCTGAATAGATTAACAAATCAGTGTTAAAATATTGAAAAGGAGGACAAGTAGGAGGACACTTTTCGATGAAGGACAGAACCTATAAAAGAAGGACTGTCCTCCCTAAAGGAGGACGGTTGGTCACCTTATCTATATCAATCGCATATTACAGACTAAAAAAAAACCTTCCCTAAATATCTTTCTGAAAGTTATTCAACAGAAAAAAACACTTCCCGTAGGTGCGTGCGGCCAAGCTCTTCTCAAACATGTCGAAATCAGTAATGATAGGAGTGAAAACTGGCTTGAAGGGGAATTCCCCCTTTTCGACTCTGAGGAGCAACAAGGCACATGTCACCCATGCCGTAAAATCTAATTTCCAAGGTTATACCCCCATTAATAATATATTCTGATTTTCTTGCAGTAAAAAAAGAAAAGTGCATTTCAACAAACTATTCATTAAATCAATCTTTTTTCCCCTCTGTCTGTAATTTTTGTACCATATTTCGTCACGAAGCGGACTTAGTACTTAGCGCTTTAAGACGAAAAATTACAAATTCAGAGCTTCTAAATAACGGTATGCAAATTGTGTATGTGTTACAACTACAGCATTAATAAATTGGAATGTAAGAAAATTTAAAACTTCGGAGATAAGAGTTTAAACTGTATAAATTGTGGAAGATCGTACATTACATATATATTTTTTTATTCTTTTTCTTTTGTGATATTCTTGCTCCAAAAACGTTTCGCACACAAAAGCTTTTCGTAAATAAGTAATATTATTATAGCTATTATATATGGCATTATTGTGAGATTTTCGTCTCACACGAGGATTTCTTATGTCTTATGAAAAGATAATGTTGGATGTTTCAGCACTTTAATGCAAATACAGAAGGACGTTAACACTTGATGGAAACGATTTTGTAATTTATTTTCTCGTTTGGATTTTGAGATAAAATTTTAATAATTTCAGCATAATCATATGCTAATGTTTTCTTTTGATTGGAACGTAAAATAAAAGGTTTCTTTGAAATAGACCCCTAAAATTGGTAGATAGCTCGAAGGTGTAGAATTAGGTTTTCCGATGAGAAATATCCAAATCAATAAATTATAAAGCGGTGTAAAAATCTCGAGTATTGCCTTTAAAATAACAGAATTTATGATTAAATTTTATAGGGAAAAAACGTCTAGCTTGAAGTAAAAATGAAAATATGACCCTGAAACCTCATCCTAAGGCTCTTCTGATCTATGATTGTGAAACAAAATAAGCCGTCTCAAAAATTCATCGCATCAAAACTAGGAATGTCTTCCGGTATTGTAAGTAAAACCATTCATTAAAATTTAAAGTTAAAAAAGATGTTTAAGCCTAAATTTCGTCTAATTTTGCCAAAACATATGGCTAAAAGAAAAGCAAATTGTAGAAACTTAGTATATGAAAAACACTTAGCTGCTGAAAAATTTAAATTTGTCGAAACACTCAATGAGTCATGGGTGTAATTAAATGACTGTAATAAAAGAACATTAATTTTTTTTTAAACTAATGAATGCCCTCGCGAATTGGTTCGTCAGTGTACTTAAAAGTTCGCAAAGGGGTTCATGATAGTTGCAAGATTTTGTTACAACGGTAAATTAAAAATCAAAAAAGTCTCACGAAAAGCCAAAATTAATTCACTCTACTATCAGCAGAATATTTTTGAATCAATGTTTGAAGACGAAATTTTAGCCTTTATGGAAAGAGCATTGATAAAATTGAGCTTCATTTGGATAAAGTCTCTAATCCCACGTTTAAGCCAAGTGCCGCTTATTTAGCAAAGAAAGAATGAGAAACAGGAATAAAGTGTATTCCATTTGATGAAATGCCTGTAAAATCACCTGAAGCTTCTGCAGTGGACTTTTGTGTATTCGGTTTATTATAAAACGAGCCTTAAGAAAACGTCATTCAAGAACACTGAATGGACTTTGGAAAATGATTCAATAGTAATGGAGTGAAATAGACGTGACAGTACTAAGAAAATATTTATTTTCACAAAACATTCAAGCTAGAACTATTGTTAAGAACCATGGTATCAAATAGAAGCAAATCGCTCTCAAAATACGGCATTTATTTATAAAAATTAACTATCAAAATCGTTTCCATACAAAGCGCGAACGACCTTCTGCATTCGGTTATAAATCGCTGCGTTGATATATTTAGTCTATAACTTCTCTATACAAAGATTAACCCTTTGAGTACGGCGAAGTGGTATAGTGCGTCGCTTGTAGTGTGCCAAAAATGCGGAGAAACGCGATCACGCTGCTGTTGTTTAGTATAAATTTCGCATCAATTGAGATCAGTTGCCTTCATATTATAATTGCAGTTTTTATTAATTTCATTCAGTTGTGGTTTTTAATAACAAGAACTAAAATAAAACAAAGCGGTTAGGAGTAATGCATAGCAGAGTCGAGGATTGTGTTACGGTAGAAAAAATAGATAACGTTTTGATTTTTTTTAAAATCATCATCAGATCTATACGGACAAGAGATATAACTTTTACATCCAACCAAATATTACATACATACATATCTCGATGAAAGCGGACTCTCAAATACTGAAAGAAATTTTTTAAACATTTTTGTCAGAATATATAATACATTCGGAAAACTGTCTGGTTAAGAAATTAATTATACTGCAATTTGCTCTTCTAACATTATTGATTCTACAGAAGACCATGTCAATTATTCTCCTTTTTCCTCATTTTTGTGGATCATCTTTTATTTTACTCATCTTCCAGCGGATGACATCACATTATGGACACTTTCTGTGTCAACGCCTTCTCTCTTCGTTCGCTGTTCAACGACATTCCCACCAGTCATCACTACACGATTCAGCAGTGTTTGTTCTTCTCCTTTATTTTAACATTATGTACCACGAGCACCACGGCATTAATTGCTTTTATTCTCCATTTTAGCTTTCAAATTCCGTGTCTACTTTCTGATTTCGTTCCGTAAAAGAAATGACGAATTAGAGAAGAGCACAGATTTCTGCCACCTACTTCCGGGATGGTGTCTCATTTAATATGTTCCTTACTTGCCATTTGAATTGTTTCTCGCTCTCTCCCCGGTAGTATGTCCTTAGCTACAGGTGAGAAGCTTTCTTATAGAACGGCTCTGAGCTGTTGTTAATAATTTTGATAGCATCTTTTAAATTTTATGGCTTTCAATTAATTATTCTCTTTTTTCTTATTAATTAGGATGAGAGGGTAATACCGTTTTTTTGGTAAGGTACCTCGTATTTTGAAGCCGTGGGCGTGATTTTATAGAGAAGGAACGGTTAGCAAGCAAAAATACCACAAGAAAACGGCCAATAAGTAAAAGGTTTTCTTTGGAAAAATTGCCTGGACGAAACTTGCGACAGTTTGAGGTATGCTGTGTAAAAAAAATGGTACCGAAGCTAAACGATCCAATTTAATTTGCGTTATATGCCCCCTCCCTCCTCAGGCTGCATATTAGCAACTAAGCCTCTGTAGACTCTGAAAATTCCCAAGAGAGGAAGCCATTTCATTCGTTGCACAGTCTTGGGGCTGCTTCCGCTACCAAATTGTGAGTTTGAATTTTATTCCATTCAAACTCTCGTCGGTTGCTAAACATTGTCGTGATTTAATTTTGCCAAGAGTACCAGATCCAAATTGATAATCAAGGGATATTTTACATGCAACATAATCACATGACACATGTGTGCTTACGATCTTCGCATCCAGACAATGTCTTGACTCTAGGCGGGTTCGAGCCCGCAAACCTTGGGCTTACCACCGGATCTGATTTTGCCTTTTATGTGAAAAAGGAGTTCATGGAAATTGTGCAGCAAAACATTTTTGTAATAATTGAGGATAAAAATTATTTTTGTTGGTCAAAATTATTTGTTACTTAGATATTAGAGTTAATTGTAACCATTTTTGTTGTTGTTTTCCAAAATAAATAGCTACTCATTTCATTACGCACTTTTAGCATATATATATATATATATATATATATATATATATATATATATATATATATATATAAATTCTTCAGCATTCATACGGTTAATAACTTCAACTCACACGAAAATTTTCTAGCCCGTTCTTCAGTTGGATCATACCGAGCAAAATCATTATAAAACACAAGCACTCAAAAAGATTCTAAGTAATAATAAAAAGTATATATATATATATATATATATGTATATATATAAGTTACCTTGATCTTTAACAATAACACTTCTCTACTTTCTGGAGTCTCTGAAAAAAAATGTCCACCATTTCATTTTTACCAAGATGTTTATCAATTGAATCTTCGATATCTGCCGATGTAAGATCATCGATTTCTTCTTCGGGATTTTCCCATTAAAATTGCGATAGGAATCGCGCATCATGATTTAAAGATGACAGAAGCCTTCTCTTTAGCATAAACAGGCCAATGAGCTTTTCGGCATGCATTCACAGTTGTTATTTCTAATGCAGATAATATAATCATTATCGTAAGTCTAGATGTTAGAAAACGGGATTTCTTTTTATTAATAACGCCCTAATAACTTCCCGCTCCTCACGTAGGAGTATATTTTTGTAAACTCCGTTCTTGGCGGATCTTTATTCATTAAAAGAAACATCCTCACCAAATTTCAAGTATTTGGGTACAGCAGTTCAAAAAGGGATTTATATCTATAATGCCCCTTTAACTCCTTTGGGAGTCCATTTTCGCAAAACCACTTCTTAGAGGAACTGCAACCCATGAAAGTAACATATCTGTCAAAATTTGAAAGACATGTTACTAATAGTTCAAAATAGTTTAGTTCTAACAGTTTAAAAACGGAAATATATTCTTTGATGCCCCTTGAGTATTTACAACGCTCCTTAGGAGTCAAATTTCACAAAATTTCCTTATTTAGTGAATATATACTCCCTGAATAGTACGTGCTACCAAAATTCAAGTCTGTATGTCTAATAAATCAAGAAACGGGACTTTTCATCTATAACGCCCCTAAAGCCCTTTAGGTGTCGGTTTTGCAAAATTCTTTGTGTTGTTAAAAAGAACATAAATACAAAATTTTAAATCTATAGGTTTAATAGTTCAAAAACTTGAATATTTATCTGTACCACTTCTTCAGCCCTCACAACGCCCCTTAGGGGCGATTTTCATAAAATCCGTTCTTAGTGTTTCTCTACTTCATGAAAGAAATTTGCTTACCAAATTTCAAATCAGTAGGTCTAATAGTTTCGAAGATATCTTGAAGAGTGAGTGAGTGAATGAGTAAGTCGCTTTTCTCCTTTATGCATATAGAGTAATTAATTCGACGTTAAATTTGAGTATAATCAGCTTCTAAATTTTAAGTTGCAAGTTTGCCGAACTTTGATTTTTCTCATAGTTTTAAACATTTTAATGTTATCTTGTAGAATGTATTTAACCCTCCAAGCGGTATGCACGTAAAATTCCGCCATACCAGAGATGCTTTTTCTGCCTTCAAGCAAGATTCCCAAAAGCGACCTAGCCGCATTCTTAAAAATACGGCTCAACCGCTTTTGAGAACCCCACCTGAAAGGAAAAAAATGTGCGGTGAATTTTTGAAGCATCTCTAGAATGGCAAGACTTTAAGTGCAGACCGCTTAGAGGGTTAAGTTAAAAATATTTCTCAACGTGTGTATGTGGTAACAATAACAAATTATACAAGCAACTTAACGTAGAATATGAAATGCGATTATACAAATGTCTTCAATATACCTAGACATCGACAGTTTGTGTAAAAAAATGCAAACAAATATCCAAGTTATTAAATATAAGGCAATGTTAAATGACACATGGAGCATGGATTAATGAGGAAATTACTTTAATATGACATTAAAAGTTTTTAATAAACAATACAGTATTGTTTTAATGGTCTTAAAGTATTAATAACATATGTTGATTTACTTTTAATATTATGTTAAGCTATGTTTTTTTAAAAGCCTTTTTTGGATGGGGTGCGCTGGAAACACTGTATCGTTTTCAAGTTTCCGCGAGTCTTCAAAATGTGAAGACCACAGATCTAGAGGTTGCAGAAACTGTGGGAGATATAAAACAAAATTATACATTTGGGTATTCTTTCAGAGAACGTTCAGATGCCTTATTAAAAATCAAAAGAACTAACGATTTTTGAAATCCATTCCGTGGTGTTAATAAGAAATTCATAAACAATGGTTTCAAAATCTGATTTTCTCTTACTTGCCCGTACGCCGTATAGACTACCGAAGGCTAGTCACAACCAGTCTGCCCGTAGCTGATGTTACGTTCTGTACGGGCACTGATATTTTCTTATTTCTGTTTTTTTGGTTTGCACATATTTTTAATTCTTCTAGTGAGATTATTAGTGCTAGTGTTCTTAAGAGATGCACAATTTGTGTGTGTGTCCATGGCACTGAAATACTTCTCATTCAGGTTTTTCTTTGTGGTGTAGGCGGGAATTTTTCATTGAAGGCAGGAATTTAATTCTTGAAAATTTTTGATAAGGAACAGAGATTGACAAGGCTATGTGTAATTTCTTGCTTAAAAAGAAACGAAAATGGAAGGATACCCAAAAATGTAGATATTATCTCAGTCCCCATTGAAATGTAATACTTATACACCATGCTTCAAATTATATATATATATTTATATAGCACAAACAGAAAATACTCAAACGTTTGAAAAAGAGGTACGAACATGAATTTTCTTTGTAAGCATGACATATAGATTCTTTGAAAATATATAAATCGTTCTTCATATAACAAGATAATTCCACCACCACACACAAGATAGAAATAACCACAAGAAAGAAGTGAAAACTGATTTATTCTGGGGCAAGAAAATCCAGTTTTTCGAATGCAAAACGCTTTCTTTTACGACATTTTCGCATACGGACGTTAAGTAGTTCACTTTTTCATGCCCATTCATCGGGGTATTTGTTTATTTTATCCATTTTCTGTAAAGGGCAATGTTTAAATAATTATGCATTCTTTTTATTTATATATGAGTGTATACGATTTATAAATGTCAATTAGCCTCCCTAATTATTTAAAAATATTTATTATTTTTATGAAATATATGTTTATATGATACTTACGTACTATCGCAACACTACCAACGTACGTTCTCATTTTAAAACCATACGTACTCGCTGAATTGGTAACCATGTGCTTCTATCCATATAATGTCGCCAATATAGTTGAGTTAATACGTAAGTACAGTCTAACATAAAGCCGTATGCTATGTAAGGCTAGAAAAACTTATTCTCTGACAGCCGTTTCCTTTACTTAAAATTTTGTAAACAAAAGGAGAGGGTGCGTACTCTTCCACAATTAATGTTTTTATTTTTTCGTAATCTCCTAGTTTGTCATCACTAATGTAAACCAAAATATTGGCAACTTTCTCACCCATTGACTTCATTAAAATTTCAGGTTTTAATTTTTTTATCACATTTTTGTGCTTAAATATAAATGCTCTTTCTACTTAATTAAAAAAATATATCCCTTGTTTCGTTTCTTCTTGGCACAGGGCGTACCATCATTTATGTAGTTTTATGGAGTTTATCTAATGAAAGAATACGTTGAACTTTTACACATTCGGTTTGCTGTTGCAAGCGTAACCTATGCAACTCGTCTTCATTTTTACGTTGCACAACTGTGGTCGCAGGGAAGTCCAAGACAAATTCCTTATCTTTTATAAATTTTGAGGATTTCAAAACTATTTCTTTCTTCTTTTTTTTTTTAGTTCAACAATTTTAAACGATACATGTACTTTTTCACCGATTTCTTCTTATAAAGTTAGCAAAATAACTTTTGTAACATTTTTAAACATTATTTATCATAAACAGTGTTCAACGGGAAAATCTAACTCACCTTGACTAGATAATTCGTTAAAACCTCTGTTTCCTAACGGAGAGTAGTAGCTTGAAAATTTTTTTTGGAATATTCTTATAATAACTACTAGAACCCATCTTCCAATTTCCTACATAATAATAATTTTTTTTTTAAGCAAAAAATTATTTTCGCTTGAGCTTCTCTTCTCTCGTTCACTCACTGAAGTTCAGTGCAAGTGAGCTGCATAATAATATTACAAGAAATAAGTACAATAATTAGCCCAGTAGCTGAATGGTTAGTGTGCATCGCGCTTCCACACCACAGGTCCGAGGTTCAAACCCTGGGCTGGGCAAGGTTGACTCGGCCTTGCTTCAGTGGGTCGATAAAATGAGTACCAAGCTTGCTTGGGAACTTAACACTGGAGGTTTCGTGTCAGGCTGACCATCTGATCGGAACATCTGCTCATGAACCTCAGGGCCCAAGGTTGCGTATACTTAGTTGGGCACAGTAGGCCTTGGCCTTCACGGGCTGTCGCGCCATTGAGTTAAGTTAAGTACAATACATTTAAAGAAAGAAAATAAAACTTCATGGAAAAAAGTGTGCACAAACTTTTACTTGAAAACAAGTAATATAACAAAATTTTTTAAGTCAATTCCTACTCAGATCAAGAAAGAAAAATTTTATTTTAGCTACTTTTTATTAAATAGTTACAATTAATATAAATATGTATATACATATGCCAGAATCACAACATTAAGTGGTAATTAATTTTTATTAATTATCATTAAGGTATCGTAGTGTCATTCAAAACAATCGTGTACATAAAATTTCTGTTTAACTGAATGCTTTAAAACGTGAGAAAAAAAACTTTTTCAAGCTTTGACACAAGTTGCCAAAAGGGTCGCTAAGTCACCAAAAATGATGCCTACGTAGCTGTATTTGTAATTCTTTAAACAATTAGTTTTAATCAATTAGTTTTTATTAATTAGAATTAAATTATTGTATTGTCATCCAAAATGATCATGTATATAAAATTTCTGCTCAATCGAGCGCTTTAAAATGTATTTTATTAACGATTGAAAATTCCACCAAGATAAATAAATAAATAAACAAACAAATAAATATATAGAGAGTGTGAGTTAATAGTAGTAATTTAATAAAACACGTGACTTTAAAGTTTTCAATTAAAAAATAAGCACAAGTCGCCGATACGAGTTCTGTTTCCGACTGAAACCGAGAAAAACTCACCCGAATCTGACACTTCTTTTAAGTTCACTCTTCAGCAAATCGCGCCAAAAGATGTTATTACTTCAATAATGTTTTCTATAAGGTCACCTTTCCACGATCTAAAACTATCTCCTATGAAAAAAAAAGAAAGAGCAACTCTTTTTTTTTATGCAAATCTAAGATGAACTAGTTTCTTTTTATCGTCATTCAATTCCAATAGCTCATTGAAATGTGTGATAATAACTCGGCGCGCTGATGTCGGTATGACCTTTAGGTCAAACTATTCTTTTCCAATAAAGTGAGATTAAGTTGATAAACGTGCAAACCAAGGTCAATTCGAAAGAGAAAAGTCAAGGTCACTTCCCTTTTTTTTTCACACTCGATAAAGAAAATAACTCTCGTTTTTTTTTTTTTAATTTTCAAATATTTTTGAATCATTTGACTTTAGTTGTAGTGCATTAATAAGTTTTAAGTAACTTTATTTGCATCAGAGAAGAAATTTCAGAGAAAAACTTCTTCAGAGTTATCATAGAGTTTAATCATCATAAATTGATTGATGTTTATGATAATACTAAGTTATGCAGCATTGTGTATAATAACAGTAAATTATACAACATTATGCTATACTAATAAATACAACATTATGCTATAAAAATAGTACATTTTTTTTGCATTATTTTACTACAAGACGAAAGGGATTAAAAACACCATTAATGAAAAAAGAGATAAATGAAATGTGCCAATTTGAGAGTAGATAAGGGATGTATAGAGAAAGTATTAAAGCAGGGGTGTCCAACCCAAATGACCTTGATCTCGCGAGCCGCACTTAAATATATGAATCTTTAAATTAGTTTTGGAAACAAAAAAGCATTTATAGGAGGGAAAATGTAAAACAGGATGAATTATTATTATTGTTTTCATTATTTTTCATGTATATAGACATAGATAATATGATAATGTTAATGTAATATAATAATGCAATGATCCAATAATGTTTGAAATATTACAGTTGTCATTTTCTTGAAAATTACGGTGTTCCTATTGAATTGATCTTTTCGTTACTCATTGTTGAAATTTGATAGTGCTGTCATTCGCGTAAATGATTAAGTATACATTGTCCTTTATCTTAACCATCCTGAATAATTTTTTTAAACTTTAAAAAACATCTCTGACTGCCTATTGCTTTTGGGACACTCCAAACAGAAAAGGAGGAGAAATGAAAGTCGCACACACAGAGAATCCTGTACCATCCATAGTAAAGGATATGCATAATGCAATTCGGGATTTATTAAAAAAAGTAATTTCTTATAGTAAAATCAAACGCACTGTTTGATAAAATATAAATCTATTTTAATCTAAAGGATGTATCTATTATCAAAAAGGATTTATTTTAAAAGAAGAACAGTTAACAGGCAAATACATTATAATTTATATATTTATATATAAATTTCCCCTGCAAGAAATTTCAAAATGAAAAAACTTTAAAATCCTGATATTTAAAAATTTTTAAAAAAGAGTCGGTGGGCCGTAACTTACGTACAGGCGGGCCACATGCAGCCCGCGGGCCGCGTGTTGGACACCCCTGTATTAAAGAAACGTTTTTGAAAATTCACAGTAATTTACTTAAATACTCGAAAAAAATGAAAATTTTGAATGTATAGATTTAAATGCCCAAAAATATCCCCAAAATGATTTTCATTCATTAATTAGAAAATTTAATTTTAAAATATGTAAAATTATACTTCCCACTCAATAAAACACTATTGTATACTTGGAGTATATGTGAAAGGTAAACACACACAGTACAAACAAACAAACATGCTCAGTTAAAACAGTTTTTAGATGTATCTTTAACACAAGGGGGATCTTAGTGACATCTGAATGTATAAATGAAGTGTGATTTTCTAAAGCTACAGCTGAAAAAAATGTAACTCTGCAAGCAATGCGTTATTATTTAATGAAATTAATCATGTGGACTTGGATAACTTAAAATCAGGGGTCTTCAAACTATGTTCCACGGAAACCTGGGGTTCCACGAGGCATATCCATGGATTTTCCGAGTCAAAGTAAAAAAAAATCGAAAAGAAAATAATAAATGTGTCAGTAAAATATATTCATATTTTCAAAAATCTGGATTCAAAATTCTTTTCAAAACAAAATATAGAAATAAATTGGATGTGCTAAACATGAAAACGGTTTACAAATACTATTAATAGAGAACCCTACTTTAAACTTCTTTCCAAAACAAAGAAAGCTCCATATTATGGAATATATAATATATATAATTACAATACAATAAAAGGACATAAAATCATTTTTTTATATGAACTACCAAGTAGATTGTGAATATTCTATAGCTCAAGATCGCGAGCTTCACGAAATAACTTTGTACTCACGAAAATATATTTCGCAAAACTAAATAGTATTTAATGGAAAATGATCCCTTTTTCCAGATTTTGTAGGCGGAAACACACCTGTAATGAAGAAGTGGGAACGACTTATCGACATATCAACGGATTTGGCGTTAAAATCTAAATTTAATCAAAAATAGCTCCCCAAAATTTTTAGGTTCTAAATTTATGCAAAATGCACACGATTTCCTCCCCAGCTATGCCATTCAGGACAATGTATTTAAGTTAAAAATATTTATCAAGGTATGTTACAACAATAACAAATTATAAAAGTAAATTAAAAGCAGAATTTGAAATAGCATTTCAAATAATTTCAATACACTTAGATTTCGATAATTTATGTAAAAAATGCAAGTACATATCCCAGTTACTAATTATAAAGTATGTGCAGATGACACTTGGAACACAATAATTAATATTATTGTAATGAGTAAATTAAATAAATATTATATAAAAAGAAATATTTAATAACAAATACAAAACTTATCTGTAATTGTCTTTACATAAAATATCTATAACGTGTTAAAATTCATTTTAAATATTATTTTAAGATATATTTTTTGAGAGTGGAATTGGAGTCCCCAAAAAACACTTCATAATTCTAAGAGTTCCGTGACTGCTTTAAATAATTAAAATTTCATTTTTAAAGTGAAATAGTTATCTTCTAATCATATATCTTGCCTAAATTTCATTGTTCTCTCATGGGACTTGGTACGCATCAAATGACCGAACTATCGTTTTTTTTTTAATTTTTATATTTAATCATATTTTTTGAATTATTATCTTCCGATTGACATATCACTTTTGTATGTCAGAAAGTTAGAAGTTGGATAAAAATGTTCATTTTTGAAAAATGTAAATTAACAAATTAGGCGATTCAAACACCACGCTTCCTTTTTAGAAAAACAGCGCTTTGATAAAAAAATTCATTTTAGAAAAAGAAATAATAACTATAAAAAAAAGAAGGTTTAATATATAAAGCAGGATATTACCGAGGCATTACAATAATGTATTTTTTTTTCTTTGTGAAATGTTAGGGATGGAAAATTTTTGCATTAACGCATTTTATATTAATAATTTCATTTCTCATTCCTCATATGCTTTTCATACAAATGTAATACTTCAATATTATATATGAAGAAAAAAACTAAAATTTCAGTCATGACAAAGAAAAAAACTTTTTTTAACATTTCTCTTAAATTTTCTTGTGCAATTAATACTCTTTAAAAATGGATCATCTATAAAAATTTATGGGTTAAAAAATACGAAAATGCAATTATTTTAAAGAAAAGTATATAACTAATGTTTTAAAGTGGTATCAAAGTGCTTTTTCTCAGTGTGTGTATTTTCGATACATTAATGTGCATTCAAAATACTACTCCTTCCACAATTATTTGCCAATCACTTCCATTTTTTCCCTGTGTGTTATATATAAAGCATGTAACAAAATTAGTGATCTATTTTACTGTAAACTGAATACCTTTTTTTTTTAAAAAAAAAATTAAAATATAAGAGATATTGGCTTTTTTTCGTTTAATTTTATCATGTATATCAATTTTTTTTGCCCACCAAAACTAATTAAGTCAATCAAATAATTAAGTTAAACTAACTAAAATCAATCCCTAAAGTTCTTATGAACATCCTTAAGAATATTACAAAAAGTTTCAGGTCAAAAAAATTAATAATTACAAAAAAAGAAAAATTTTAAAAATTTCCAAATTTTCTTCAAAAAAATTTAAATTTCTAAAATTGTGTGAATATTATGTGAAAATTTTCATCTCGCATGATTTTTTTTTCAATAGAAACATTACATGAATTCTAAAATATAATTTTTAAATACATAAATAAAAATATGTTCAAAGAGTACCGAGTCCACTTATACAAGATAGACGATACGATGTTAAGCCAAGCGTAGAAATAATGAAATACAAAATTTACACACAAAAAGAAAGTGTCGGTGTGAATTACAGAGAGTAAACAAATATTTTCAAACGGTCAATATAACTTACAGGAGTGCTCATTAGAGAAGGGTCCATCTTTAATAGAATACATACCACGTGAGTTCAGTCAATGAAAGTAAATGCCACTCGAGGAGATGGACATTGTCGAGGAGTGTTGAGTATCACTGATTTTACAATATTTTTCATTTGCCAAATGCTTCATTTTTTTACTCCTTTCTTTTTATCGAGATCCGGTTTTGGAGGACAATTCTGTTAGAACTGGGTTGATATTATAAATAAGGGTTACCACATTGGCATCTTCAGCGGCTCTTCACTCGAGTTAGATAAAAAAATATATTTTAGCTGTGTTCGCCAAAAGAATCAAAACTTAACATAAAATACTTGTTAAAGAAATTATACCTCAAATATTTCGAAATTTTGCAGTGTTTTAATTAATACATCTGCTTATGATATAACTTTTCTAAAATTTCAAAATATTTGATTGAGAATTAATTTTTTAACATGTAAAGGGACAGATCAATTAGCATTATGATATACAGGGAAAAATGGGAAATATATTTTTTACATAAAAAATGGGTCAACTCAGGTAAAAATGTTTTATATGACAAAATATGTAGACTTCTATAGCAGAGGTCGTCAAACCTTTTGACCTCACGGACCAGTAAATTCATAATTTAAATCCTGTGGACCACTAATAGGATTTTTTAGGTATCCGACTACGTTCAGAACCGTGATTTTAAAAAAGCGCATAAATGGAAAATTTTCGTGATATTTAATTTCACTTAGATTAGAATATACATGTATAATATTGTTTTAAGGACATTTTGACAAAAAAATTATTTAAATACAATATTACGGCAAAAAATTAACTTAGAATAAGCTTTTTTTAAAATGTTTTCCTTTTGTGAAAAATACATCTATTATAATAATATTTTGCTTGTATATAGCTCAGACCTCTGTACAGAGGCTACACTATGACTTTTGAAAAATTCACATTATTTTCAGAGTTACAACCCATTGAAATAATTATCGGCGTTTTTTTCTTAAAATTTATCCGCTCTATTGTTGTAAAACATGGATAAACCCATTTCTAAATTTTATATTTCAAAAATTCTTGTTGAGCCTCTGCACAGAGTTTTAAGCTATATACAGGCAAAATATTATTATAATAGAAGCATTTTTCACAAGAGGAGAATATTTTGAAAATGGATCATTCTATGTTCATTTTTTTGTCAAAATATTGTACTTAAATAATTTTTTTATTGTAATACTATTCTTAAAACAATTTTATGTACATTTTCTAATCTAAGTGACACTAAATATCATAAATATTATCCATTTATACTCTTTTACAAAATCACGGTTCCGAATGTATTTGGATACCTTAAGTGTAAAATATATTTATAAGAAAAAATTGATCTAAGAACACATAAATTGTACCTAGTTAATAAAATGAAACGATTAATTGTAACCAAATTATAAAAGCTTTATTGAAAAACCATAATAAAATAAATAAAATAAACAGGGACTGTAAAAACAAAACAATTAAAAATGGTTTAAGTATATCAAATTTTTATCTTTATACATTCCTAGTATGATGAATGTTCCTGCTTACTTGAAATAATGTTACGGATATTTGGATCCAATGTTGTTGCTGCAAGACGAACTGCTTTCATTTCAATCTGAGATCGGTACCGTGTTTTGATGGCTGTGACAGATGAAAAGGACTTTACAGATAAATAAGTTGTGGAGAATTAAAGCAGAATTTTCATCCATGTTCACTAAGAAAAGGGTATTCACTTTTTGTGGAAAACCAAACTGAGATCTTAATAAGGATGAATGAAGTTTAAATTTTAGAGTTTCGTCGGACGATAAGTCGATGAGGCTTTCTTTTAGATGCGAGCTTAAATTATTATCCAGAATTTTCGCTGCAAATGGATCTAATATCCACATATTACCATGTCTGGGATTCATTTCATGGGTAATAACGAGCAAACGATTCTATAAATAACTCCAAATGCTTTTTAACTAGGGTTACTACTTCTAGATAACTTCTTTTTCCTTCATGTATTCATCAAAGTTAGAAAACATTTGCAGATCGTCTTCAACAAACCCCGTTTTCCACAGTAATATTTCCTTTTGAAACGCATCGATTTTACTTCGTAGTGTGATGTCCTTGCAAGGATATGTTTAATTCATAAAAGGTACCCGACTACTTTCGAAACCGTGATTTTGCAAAAGCATATAAATGGATAATATTTCTGATATTTAGTGTCACTTTGATTAGAAAAGGTATATGACTTGTTTTAAGAATATTATTACAAGAAAAAATTATTTAAGTAAAATATTTTGACAAAAAATGAACATACAATGACCCATTTTCAAAACGTTATCCTTTTATGAAAAATGCTTCTATTATACAATAATATTTTGCCTGTGTATAGCTCAACCATTGTACAGAGGCTCAACTAGAATTTTTGTATATAGCTAAAGTGGATTTATCTATATCTTACTACAACAGAGGGGAGAAATTTAAAACAAAAAACGCCGACAATTATTTCAATTAGTGATAACTCTGAAAATAATGTGAATTTCCCAAAAATTCTAGTTGAGACTCTCTGGAGAAGGCTTTACTTTATCTAAGCACACACACACACACACAAAATATTATTATTATAGAAGCATTTTTTATAAAAGGAGAACGTTTTGAAAAAAGTTTCTTCTAAGTTAATTTTTTGACAAAATATTGCATTTAAATAATTTTTTTGTCATAATGTCCTTAAAACAATTTTATACATGTATTCTAATCTAAGTGGCACTAAATACCATGAAAAGTATGCATTTATGCGCTTTTTTAAAATCAGGGTTCCGGACGTAGTCGGATACCTTGAAAGGGGTAAAATATCTGCCAGGTATGCAAGCTTTGTTAGCTATTCATTGCTGGACAAGAATTTTTGCAATATTTCGGATTATTTTATTCCTCTGGAAAAATAATTTGTTCTTCCCGTAAGACTTAACTGAACTCGATGTAAGTATATTCCACATTTTTCGGAGGATCAGCGAAATTTTCTCGCGGAACACCACTTCTGCAACCTCTGTTCTGTACGATAACGGAACTTTAATAAAAATTTTAATGTTGGAGTGCTTTTTTATATCGGTAAAAATATTCCAACTTTGGGTCCTAAACTTTAATATTAAGCGAAAACTCCTTTAAACATTACGCACCTCTTTTGTTATCACTATAAAATTTAAAATTTTTTTTTTATTGCTTCTATAATTTTTTTGAGCAGCATTTGAGTGTATGGATATCAGTGTTGAAAATATCGGATAGTTCATTAAAAAATTGCGATTTTTTTTACATACAATCTTTAAAAATAGATTCAGTAAATATAAGAATTTTTTTTTTCTTTTCGTTTTCAATGATGATAGAAATAATATGTATGAGAGAAGACTTTTATGCTCTTTTTAAAAATTTTAGTCTTATATTTTAATAAATCTGCTAAAATAATATACCTAGAAATCAACTAACATATTTATATATAAGAGAAATTTTAGGCAAAAGAAAACGCTGTTGTACACAATCATGCAAGCAAGAGCAAAATAAATTTAGCACATTTTTATCTTTTTAATTAATGTTAAATGGGAAGGAATAAAAAGAAAAATGTTCGTAAATCATTATAATTTTTTTCAGTATCATTCTTAGTCTGGAAGATTAATAATGACTTAACACACGTATGCCAAACACACGCACATACGCATGTACATACACACACATGCACAAACATACACATACACGAACATAAACATACACAATCACACATATACATATACATATATATATACATACACACACATATATCCACATATGCAGTGCATGCACCCCAAACAACACACACGCATGCTAGCAAATACACATTCACACACATACACATACATTCACACACATACACACTCATTCACACACATCACACATACGCACTCATTCACACACATACACATACATATACACACACACTTGCACACACATACATAAACGCATACACAAACATACACACTTCGTATACACATATATACACATATGCACACAGGCATGCAAACACGCATGCACACACATACGCACAAACATACACACACACCTCACATACGTTTATGTACATATGCACAATTGATTTATATTGTAAATAACTTAGCCTTACCTCTACACGAATCAATCAACTATCGTAAACTGTCACGCGGCGCTGTAATCTAATCAGAAAATAATGTGTTTTAATTGCTTTGACCTTATGCATTGATCTACATTTGGAATGTGCTCAATTACAAAAGAAATGCATCAGAAGTAAAAGATTTGGTTTTGTTATCTCCAGTTAGACATACAGCGTATTAAAATTATATAAACAATACTATTTCAGTATTAAGTAAATAAAACAAAAATATTTTTCATGGAGATATATGGGACAGAAAAATATTTAAATTTGTAAGAAATATATTTTTATTGATAAGTGCCGTTAACAGTTCTTTATCCTTAATAGCTAAGTCTATTAATGTTGTAAAGTATTATTTAATGGCTCTTTGTTTTAATTCTGTTCAGTTTTCTCAACATCATTTTTTTAAAATATTTCTTATGATTTAAATTTTATTTAAGAGCCATAATATTTTAAAGCTGCTTTTTGTATTATATTATACAAATTGTCATGCATGACTTTAGTTTTTTGTTTTACACAAAGTTCATCATAAAAACAGAAATTAATGTTATGTGATTTCTGTTTTGAAAAGCCGAAAATATTTAAAAAAAAAATGCATTACTTTTAAAATTTCGGGGAAAATTTCTATTTTTTTTTCAGACAAACTTTGAAATAAATGTTCCTATAAAAATATCAAGAATCTTTAATAGTATGAAAACACACACACACACTACTTCTCATCTTAAATTTAGTTTGTCTGTTTGTAGTATTCGGTGGCCTTTATGTTGCTTACACAGGGTCTCCAAAACCACTCGATTTATTGTTAAATCACAACTGAATTAAATTTAACAGTTATTAAAACAAGAACAGTATTCTCTATTTTAATTGAACTGATAACATTTAATACAAAAACCTAAACTCAGTGGTGCAACAGCCCATGACAGGCCAAGGCCTATTGTCCATCTCAGTTTTCATGACCCTGAGCACTCTGAAGTGCTGAGCAGATGTTCCGATCAGGTGATCAGTCTGATGCGAAACCCCCAGTGTTTAGATCCCAAGCAAGTTTGGTACTCATTTATATCGACGTACTGAAGGGTTGAAAGAGAGAGTCGCGACCTTGCCCAGTCTGGGGTTTAAACCTCAGACTCGTGGCTTGGAAGCGCGATAAGCTTCCACTTGGCCACTGGACTTCGATAACATTTAATACTACAGGTACTTAAAATAAAGCTCGCGTAACGATAATTCTAGGCATTTTGTACAGAGAATGAGTAAATAAATAAATGCACGCTTATTTCAGAGTCCTATTACAAGGATTTTAAAAAATAACCGATTGTCATGTATGTATTTAGGACATTTTGATGTATGTAAAAAGAGTAATAAGAATAAATATTTTTGATTATTGCGATTCAGGGCAAAATATTACCGCACATAGTCTAAAATATTTATTATAAAGTATGCAAAAGTTTCTATATACTAATTATTCTAGAAAAGATATTACATAGAGTTACAAGACATTTACAAATTTGCATTAGCGTGAGAAAATTTTACGGTAGTATATATATGTAATGGCCCAAAAATTACTTTACAATTAAAATAATAATTCTTCTACTCCTAGAATCTTTAAATCAAGGTCTAGGACTTTAATTATGCTTGCATAACAGAGCACAACGTGTGAAAAAAAGTTCTTTATATTTTGTTTAACAAAAGCCCTTGTTTTAATAAGGAATATTGCATCATTTTCTTTGAGAAGATAGATTTTTTTGTTTTGAGACCCTTTTTTACCCAATAAGCTTAGAATCATTGTTTAGCTCACAACAATATTCGTCATAAAATTTCAAGAAACAGGAAGAGAAAGATGTTCAAATTATTATCAAAAAAAAATTGAATTGAAAACTAAACTATGAAATCGTAAAAGAGATACAGTTTTCAATATCTAGTTAAAAAAAGTTTCCAAAGAATATATATTCGAAATAAGTTTAACGCGAAAGCGCTTATAAGATATCAATAGTTCGGGAAATTTTATTTTTCAAAAGCGTTCAGACGGATATTTTAAAAAAAATTTTAGTGTCACTTTGACTAGAATATACGTATTAAATTGTTTTTAAAAATATTATTACAATAAAAAAAATTTCTTTTTAAATTTTTCAAAATAAATTTTTTTTTCAAAAAATTCTTTTTTCGAAAAAAAATTCTATTCAAAATTTTTCATATATAGGGCTATGACATTTCCAGAGAGTCTGAACTAGGACTTTTGAAACTTTTGAACTATTTACTACCAATTTAAATAATTTTCCATGTTTTTTTTTGTTAAATTTTCTTCACTGATGTTTTAAAATATGGATAAATCCATTTCTAAATTTCAAAAACCTTCTAGATCAGGCTCCTTACACAAGTCTGAGTCATATTTAGACAAAATATTATTATTATAGAAGCATTTTCTATAAAAGGAGAATTTTTTGAAAATGGGTAATTCTACGTTCATTTTTTTGCCAAAATATTGCATTTAAATAATTTTTTTTATTATAACAATATTCTTTACACGTAGTATAAGATTCTTTTCTAATCTAATGACACTAAATAATAAAAGTAATATTCGTCTGTACGCTTTTTCAAAATCAGGGTTCCGAACGAAGTCGGATGCCTGAAGAGAAAATATCGGTTATCACGAAATAATACAACGGTCCCGACAAACTACTGTCGTCTATTTTAATGCATTTTTATTTCCTCAACACGAATCGAAAATCTCTTAACACGAAAAGATTTTCCTTCTGGTAAAGAGCGAGAAAAGGAACACACCAGCGACGCAGGCGAGATTTAAGAGGGGCGTGAAATGAAAGATAGGTGGTTTCACATGTTTCGTAGAAAGGAGGCTAACTTGGCTTTGAGATACCCTCGGAATCGCCTTCGGCAAGCCAATTTTTTTGAATTTAAGCTACTTTCCCCTTCCAACCCTGCAAACGCCACACAAAAACATCTCATCACACATCAATTGGCTTTGGAATTCAGTGGCGAGTATATCGCAGTCTAAGTAAAAATCAGTGACTTTGGCTAGCGTATATTTTCTTCTATTTTCGTAGAATTTTTTCAACGAGTACAATGTCAAAGAGCTCAGGGGATAAAGCAAATTGATATTTCTCTTAAGATGAAGATGGAGCTTCTTAAGTCTGGTAATAAAAAACAGAACTTCAAAATTTTGCATTAAATTTCATTAAGTTCTTGTGAATGTTTTTGTTTCTTTGCTTTTTATTTAATACATGCATTCATATGAATCAATCTTTTTTAAACTTGTTGTTAATACAGTTTTTCCAAATATTAATTTATTCATTAAATTAAAAAATGAATAAACAGTAACAAACAAAACTAAGAGTCCACCAGCATATATAGAAAGTAAAAACTCTCGTTGTGTCCCTGTAGCGCAATGAACAGTGCGTCGGATTTCTAATCCAAGGGTCGTCGATTCGTCGATGGCCTAATTTCTGCGAACGTGATTTCTTTTTTTACTATAGCATTTGATTAGAATTATTAAATTTAATTAATGAATAAAAAGAAATAAAAAAAAAAGAATCTTAACACACCCTATATAGAAAGGAAAAAGGAAAATGGCTTTCTATTTTGTCACTTAATATTGTGATTCTGTCATATACACTACTGGCCACCGTAAATGCAACACCAAGAAAGACAAGAGATAGCACAACAAAATTTATTTTGTAGATAACATGTTGACCAAGTATCAAATGATTAAAATTATGGACTTCTGTGAAGTGTGGTTCCTGCCAGAATCAGTAACCAGAGTAGCCGCCATTGTTGGAGATCACCGCAGCCACACGCCTCGGCATTGATTCAAAGAGACTTTGGATGTCGTCTTGGGGTAAAGCAGATCAAGCAGCTTCCACACGTTGCCAAAGTTGATCTGGTGTGGCAGCTGGGGGTGTAATCTGGGTCAATCGTTGAGCAACCATGGACCACATATTTTCTATCGGCAAAAAGATCCGAGAGCGACCCGGGCCCGGGGGAACCCAATTCAATCTGGTGATTGACGAAGAACCTTGACAATGGTGCCACGTGTGGTCACGCATTATCCTGTTGAAATATGGCTGTGGTCAACCCCCGAAGTTGGAAGGATAACCAGCTCCAACACCTCGGAGATGTAGCGCTGGTTTCTTAAAGTACCGGCAATGCGTACTAGAGGAGTGCGAGAGTGATACCCAATATCATCCCAAACCATAATTCCCGGTGCAGGACCAGTATGGCGGCGCATAATGCAGCTGTTCAGCATCCTCTCTCCACGGTGTCTCCAGACTCGAATCCGACCATCGTGGTGTTGCAGACAGATGTGTGACTCGTCAGTGAAGACAACTTCATTCCATTCTGCCGCCCACATCCTTCTTTCTTCGTACCATTGGCGGCGGAGACGTCTGTGGTTCTGCGTCAAGGGTAGACCAAGCAATGAACGTCTTGCGGACAGACCACTCTGCTGTAAACGTTGTCGAATGGTACGCGCAGACACTGAATGATGCGTTACAGACTCAATGCTGTGCTATGTTCGTGATGTGACGAGCGATCTGTCACCGCCATGGGACAATTTGCCTGTCCTCACGTGAAGTGGTGCACTGAGATGGATGCGATCGACCACGTCGGTCCGTAGTACCCTCCTACATCCAACGGTCACATATCCGCATTACAGTTTTTTAATTTCGTCCAACACGACTACCGATTTCCCTGAAAGAAAATACACAATCTCGATAGGCCACTATCCTTCCTCTATCGAACTCGGATACTTGATTAAAAGCTGATCGCTGTTTTCTGCTAGACATAACTGATCGTTTTTTGAAAAAACCACAAGAAAAAAACAATTGCTGAATTTGAAATCGTCGAAATCTCCAAGCCTTAAACAACGCTTTGAGGTGGCGCCACAGGCGCGCGTGATGTGTGTCTGTGCTGAAATTCTAATCATTTGCATATCTCACCTCCGCTAATGCATGTTGTAAATTTCATTTTATTTGCATGCATCCTTCAGGGTGTTGCATTTACGGTGGCCAGCAGTGTATATATATACTTATTTCTATTAACTGTAACTATTTAATAAAAAGTAACTAAAATAAATTTTTCTTTGTTCATCTAAGTAGAAATTGACTTAATTTTTTTTATATATGTGGGAATCTTCAACAAAAAATTTTTCAGAGGGCGCTGGCAACGCAGCCACCAGCGAATTAACGAAGGAGGGGAAAGAATGGCGAGGGACCAGACGGGAGGTCATGATCCTGGCTGAGAAAGGGGAAAACAACCGGGAAAGGCGGCCATAGGGAGCCCCCTTGTTCATAAAGGGGACAACAGTCATTCACAACCAAACCCAAAAGGCCCTGGGGAAATCAAGTGTCATCAATTGTACTAGGACGCCGTTAAGAGCCAGAAGTGTTTAATCTAAAAAGTCAATCCGGTTATCTGTGTAAAAGTCTGTCGTAGTGTAGAGCTGATCTATTGTCCAACATTTAAACGTTAGTTTAGCAAAAAACAAGTAACCCTTTTAAAACCCCCTAGAACTGCGCAATAATCTTACATATATATTACATGTTTTTCTTAATGTTGTTCATTTGGGGTAAAAAAAAGGTTTTCAGAAAAAAGAACCCGATTTAAATTAAATAATTACAGCAAAATATTTAGACGCATAAACGTGAACAATTGTGTAGTTTAATTTTACTTGCAATTTTTGTTAAAATAACGGCAATATAAATTAAAAGATATGATTAATTTGAAATGAAGGACAAACAAATCGTAAGTAAAACAGTAGTACAATTTTAAAAACGGGGCTTTAAAAAATTTTCCATAGTATGATATATAACAGTGATGGCGAACCTATGACCCGTGGGTCAGACACTGACCCACGCAAGCTTTTTAAACGACCCACGATTGCTAAGCAACCACTTGTTTATTAACGCGTGATTATTTAGATTTTCTAATTTGTGTGGATTGTTTATATTCTATTTGTATTTTTTCTCAGCATTTAAATGAATGAATGAAGTGCTTGTCTATAACCTTCAGTTTGATCATTACAGTTCCAAAGTTACGAAAATGACAACAAATGTATATGAAAGTATGTAGTATTTGAAATAAAGCACAAAACTGATTACGCAATATCAAATAAAGTGTAGAATTTTACTCACATTTCGTTTGTTAAAAAAAAATCCACAAACCAAAGCAAATAACCATACTTAAAGCACTTTCTTCGATTAAAATGCACTTTTGTAAGGTTATGTTTAGTTATGTTTGTAGAAAGAGACTCTTCCGCCACTCCCAATTATTACCCGTTAAGGTATCCGACTACGTTCGGAACCGTGATTTTGCAAAAGCGTGCAAATGGATAATATTTGTGATATTTAGTGTCACTTAGATTAGAATACATGTATACAATTGTTTTAAGGACATTATGACAAAAAAAATATTTAAATACAATATTTTGGGAAAAAATTAACTTAGCATAACCTTTTTCCAAATGTTTTCCTTTTGTAAAAAATGCTTCTATTGTATTCATATTTTGCCTGTATTCAGCTTAGACCTCTGTACAGAGGCTCAACTAGAATTTTTGAAATGCATAACTTGGAAGTCTGTTTATCCATGTTTTACGAAAACAGAGGGGAGAAATTTTAAGAAAATACGCCGATAATTATTTCAAATGGTTGTAACTCTAAAAATAATTTGAATTTTTTAAAAATCATAATTGAGCCTCTGTACAGAGGTCTGAGCTATATACAGGCAAAATATGTATACAATAGAAGCATTTTTTACAAAAGGTGAACATTTGGAAAAAAGGTTAATTTAAGTTAATTTTTTCCCAAAATATTGTATTTAAATAAATGTTTTTTTGTCATAAGGGCCTTAAAACAATTTTATACATGTATTCTAATCTAAGTGACACTAAATATTATGAAAACTATCCATTTATACGCCTTTTTAAAATCATGGTTCCGAACGTAGTCGGATACCTTAAGCCAACTGAAATTTAAAGATGTTAGAAAACTTAACTGTAGTGCAAAGGGCAATAGTGACCCACGAGCTAGTACTAAAAAAATATGAGCAGAATTTGACCCAAGTCTTAAAAAAGTTCGCCATCCCTGATGTATAACAAAAACATAAGTCTCACAAACCTACGTTACACTCTGTAATAAAATTGTATCCAACACCTATCTGCGTAAAAATATTAAACTACTTTCTATTAAACATTTGCAAATAGAAAACTAATTCAATTTTGATTCAGGCAAAGGACTTACACTATAATTAGGATATGTCAGGGGAAAATATTATGACAGGAGAGGATACATCAAGATGGAAATTTAAGAACCAATGATTGGAATCAATGAAGAGTAATAATCTGTGTCGACTCTTGTTCTGTTAAAAAAGTGTAGATGAAAGAACACGTGAAAGTGGAAAATGTAAAAAAAAGACATTTTTTTAAGGCGATATGGTACCCTAAAAATCATCAAACTATCGATTTTTTTTTTATTGGCTTATATGATGCTTTTAATCCTTCTTAATGTGTCTGCAAAATTTCAGAGTTGTATCTATATTTTTTATTCAGTTATTTATCCATTTTTGCTGCATGTCAGTAGACTAAACAAAGCTGCCACGCCCACTTTTCAGATCGTCTGCTAGAAAAGAGCCTGATAAATAAGGAACTAATTTTTTTTTTACTCCACGCTAATTAGTGTTTAAACTGAAATGAAATAATTGTTTTGTTTTGATTATATGAGAGTTATTCTAAAGCGTTTTCTTTGAAGTTCTGTTCCTACAAATTTAACTATATTTTTGTACTCTGTGTTCTGAAGAGTAAGAAAAGTTGCTTAACTTTTAGAGAAATCACCAAATTCCTTGTCGTAAACATGCCTAGGCCTAAAAAACATACTAAATCTGCCACAACGAAAGCTTTGAAGAGGTGGTTTTCAGATGCTAAGACAAGTTCAGAAGTTTCTCAAAACACTAACTTGAGGTGTGCAAAACTTGAAGAAGAATGCAATACTTTTTCTCGTTTGGATGAAAAATATACTGGTATATCCAGATCTCCAACATACGTCATTATTGATAAAAATGCATTAACAAATCTTTTTAAAAATACTCTATGTAATACTTGCAAAAATGCTTCTTTGCGAGTAAATTTTGGAAGAGCCTATGGATTTTGTGAATATATTAAGTTAAAATTATGGAAAAAAAGAGTATGAATATTTGTGTACATGTTTTTTATTATAGTAGTATAGAGCTGTGCATGAAATAAACTCTAAAATGTGTGTGTAATTTTTTTAAAAATTGTTAAGATAATGTTTTATGAAATATTGACCTTTTTGTTTATATATTCATTATGCAAGTATATTCTTTTATTCTTGTAAATTTTTAAAAAAATTGGTGGTAAGCAGTTTGAAACAAACTAATTAACATTACATAAAAGTTTCAGATTATTGGAGGAATTTTTTATCATGCTATTTAAGAAATGAAAACTTTAAACTCATTTTTCTCCATGTTGAATTTTTGTACATTCACTGTTATTCAAAACCCTAAGGCTTTTTTGATAATTGAAGTAAGGGTTTGAAACTTTTTATACATGTTCTGAAATGTATGTTTTGTAAAACTGTGCATTGAATTAGAAAAAGTACTAAACATGTTAGAGCTAAAAAATTTCAAAATCAAAATTAATGTTTTTTCGAGAATTTTTGTAAGTTTAATTATAAAAAAATTAATAAAAAATTAAAGAGCAGTAGCAGAAAAAAACCCATGCACAGTTTTATGTAGTATATTATAAGGTACTTGAAAAAAAATTTTTGAAAGAAAAGAAACGTATTTAAAAAAGCCTTAGGGGTTTAAAAAATGTTTTAAAAAATTTAAAAACTTTAAATTTTACAAACATTTTGCAACAAATTAAAATTTTTTTGTATGGAATTATTATTAAATATTAACCTTTATAAAATACAATTAAAACCAAATATCAAATATTAAAAATAAAAAAAATTTTAAAGATGGTACCATATCGCCTTAAAAAGGCATTAGAATTGAATCTGGTTGTCATTATAAGAGAACGAATTGAACAAGTCTCACAGGATTAGAAAATCGTCCAATTCATGCGTCCGCAATATACATTTTTTTGATAAGACACATTGTATAAACTGGCGCAATTTTAACACTCGCAATAATAATAATAATAATAATAAGACCAAAATTTACGGTTGCGCGTCATACCCTGAACATAAAAATGATAACTTTAAAAATAAAGAAAAGGTGAGCATATATATAGTATATATATATATATTTACACACACATAGGATTCTACATATAATGAAAATAGTTCAACACATGAAACTCAAGGGACTGAAATATTTTTTTCGTGTTGAAAGAGAATTTTGTGTTAAATGATATAGCAAAAAAAAGTTACATTTAACAAAATTAAATTGATTAGATTACATTTTATTTACGAAGATGTGTTTATGCCTGCATTTAATAAAAATCAATGAAACAAAATCATTCACAAAAACTTAATGAAATTTAATTCAATATTTTCACATTTTTTGAGAAAAGAAAGCATTTTGTGAGTTTTTGAAAAATAATCTGATATTTTTCATTGCATTGCCTTTTTTAGTCTCAAGTTGGCAATAGATTGTTTGATGTCTTCCATTTTCTTATCCATTTTACGATTGATTTTACCATTCATTTTGTCCATACTTTTAACGCGGGAAAAGGAGCTGCATTATTCATTTTATTTTCATCGTCGGAATCTGTATCAACGATATTTTTTGAGCTTTGAACCAACTCCAAAAGGTCTAATTGGGGCTGTACACACCTTATTATCATCAACAGCAATGAATTCTTCCGATAATGCAATAGGACAGTCCAATCCCGCTTGTGTTTTGCGTTTTTTGTTCATTCCCAGAAGGAAAACTTCTTCGTGTTCAGCGATTTTCGTTTTGTGTTAAGAGGAAAAATATACATGCAATTACAAAGCAGTTTGTTGGGACCTTTGTATTATTTCGTGTTAACCGATATTTCGTCTTAAGTGTTTTCGGGTTAAACGTATTTCCCTCTGTATCCAAATACTGTTCATTTAAAAGAACTGAAATACACCATAAATTTCGTCTTCCTTTCTTTTCTGACGCCTTAAGGTTGTAGTTTTAGAATTATATCATTGTTCAAAAGCCTAGAGAGGATAATACTTTAAATAAATGAATTTAAAATATAAGAAGATTGCTCAAGTACATTTTAGGCTTTTACGTAAAAAAAAAAAGGTGTATGATATACGGCGAATACAAAAAAAAACCCCGACTGATTTAAAAATAAAAAAGAAGATGACATAAAAAATAATTAGATTTTTACGTGTATCTAATAAATTGTTTATTTAAAAGAAATGAGAGAGAGAGAGAGAGACATGCCTTACGGCTTTCCATTATTAAATACCATGAAAAATTCGTCGTACTCGTCTTCTGCTAAATCTTCAGGCACATCATCGAATTCCTTTCATTTTTCAATTCCTACTATTAGCTCGCACTGTCTATATATTTATTTATTTATATATTTGTATATTTATTTATTTATCTTGATGGAATTTTCAATCGTTCATAAAATACATTTTAAAGCGCTCAATTGAGCTGAAATTTTATATACAGGATTATTTGGGATGACAATACAATAATTTAACTATAATGAATAAAAATGAATTGATTAAAACTAATTATTTAAAGAATTACAAGTACAGCCACGTTGGCGACTTAGCGACCCTTTTGGCGACTTGTGTCAAAACTTGAAAAGGTTTTTTTCTCACGTGTTAAAGCATTCAGTTGGACTGAAATTAAAACGACATTACGATACTTTAATGATAATTAAAAAAAACTAATTACCACTTAATGTTGTGATTCTGTCCTATGTATATACATATTTATATTTAACTGTAACTATTTAATAAAAAGTAACTAAAATAAAATTTTCGTTGTTGATCTAAGTAGGAATTGACTTAAAAACTATTTTTTTTATATTACTTGTTTTTCACCATCACTTTTACTCTGATCAGTGGCGTAACGGAGAATATTGAATCACCTCTGCAATGTCAGGTTTTGGGCTCCCAAGTCCAAATACGTATTTGGAGCCAGTCAGGCTTTGGGCCTCCTAGAATCCCTGTCCCCCCGCAATGCGGGGGTTGCGGGGTGTACGTTACGCCACCGCCTCTGATCCATAAATAAATATTTATATTCACCATACATTCCGTTTAGATTGTTAGATATACTATATTTCTTAAGTGATATTTTAAAAATCTTTCGAGCGTTTAATTTTATTCTCTCTCTCTCTCTCTCCATGTTTTAACTATCCACTCCCAGACTCTTTTTCTGGTGTTCAAAAGATAAGTGCATTGCATATACTCATTTCAGATTTCTCCAAGAAAATAGGTGTGCGCCATACGATGGGATATATGGCGTATATTTTTTTTAAAAAAAATTCCGAATCTCTTCATTTTTTAAAAAAATATATTGAAAGGAAAATGACAATAATTCACTGCGTGCATTTATATGATATCTTCTACAAATTAAGCTAAGAAAACCAGGACATTATATACATTCAAAAAACAGATTTTCTAATTTTATTATTAAAAAGCAGTGCATATTTTTCTGAATCTAAAAATATATAACACTTATATGTTCGTTGATAAAATAACCTTAAAATACAAAAAAAGTAATTGATAAAAATGTAAGCAAATGACCAAGTCTTCTTTGACACATTTTAAAAGATAGTTCCTCTTGATTAATTTGTTTTTATTAAAAAGAAACAATAATATTTTTCTCTTTTTAATGTTTAATTCTTTTTTTGAAAAATAGTTTTATATGAGAAAAAAAGGAAAAAATTCGAGAATTTAAAACTTCAAAGTTTTACGGTTTTCTCTTGAGAAATTATACAATAACTTCATGAAAGAACTATTTGAGTATATTTTGTTCATTGTTTTATATATTTATGTCCAATATTTCGTATATTCAAGAAATATTTTTATAAAAAATGGTTCTAAATGAATATACGTTTGATAAAACTATGTTCATGTTCAGGTATAATACAGGAAAAAAACATTTTTAATTTAGAATTATTTTTGTAACTCTAGAGAATGTTTAAAGTATTATTATGAGGTATATAAAAAAAGGCAAGAAAATATTAGTCAGTAGTATGATACGTGAAAACATTGCTGCTTTTAATTTTTTCACTTTTTCACCAAAGCATAATTTTTTGCCTTTAGGTACATTTTTTTAAAGAAACTATTGCACTATATGGTTCCAAATTGTTATACTTCTATACAGGATACCTGTGCATACAGTAAACCTGTTTTTTCAGTCGAAGTTGTACATGGGGTTTTAAAAAATAGTTTTATGTGTAAAAGGGGGGGCGGGAGGGGAGTAAAAATTTTAAAAATTAGAAATTTTTATAATTTTTTTAAAAAAAACTTAACATTTTACTAAAAAAGTAGGTTTACTCTATTTTGTGTATTGTGTGTTTTATATATTTGCAATAAACATTTTACACATTTAAGAGATACTTTTTTAAACAATCGTACCTAAACATAAGCATGTATTATGACATCTCAAAAATTATGTCGAACTTAAAATTTTGTGTTTTCTGTTCACTTTAACTAAAAATCATTTTGTGTTTCTACAGAATGATTAAAATATCTTTATTAAGATCACGTAAAAATATCAGCTCTATTGAAAGTTTTTAAAGATACATGTTCCATAAACCAAAAGTATTATTTTTGGCATTTAATTCTTTCGAGCATGTCCTGGTACCCTTAGAGATTCTACGCAAATGAGGTGAATTATATATTCTGGGATGAAGTAGAAATAGCTTTGATTACAAGCAAATTGCGATGATTTTTCATTAAATTTCAGAGTTGTTTTTTTTTCTTTTGGCGCTTAAAAAAACAGAAGTCTTTTCTACTGTGGTTCCTACTTTAAGGCATAACGTGGTTCAGAAGTGGGCAAATCTTTTAAGGACCACATTGTGGAAACGAGAGAAACCGGAGAGCCACACATTTTAAAAAATGATTGTCTCTCAGAAAAAATATAAATTGTACCATAAAAATCGATAAATATAAGTGAAATGAAATAAAATGGTTCCAGTTTTATTCACTTTATTTATTATGCTATTGCCAAGCTGGGCAAGGTTGACTCAGCCTTTCATCCCTACTGCAGTGGGTCGATAAATGAGTACTAAGCTTGTGACGGGGTATCTTTATCGGTACTTCTGTTAATAATCCTCTTGGGATATCTTTGGGGCAAGAATGGCAATTCTTTCCAACCAACCCAAGAAGAGAACGCGGTTATGCAAATTAGGAATTGTATATATTTTGGAGCTTTAGTATTCGCGTGAAGTTCTAGAAGAGTCGAACAGTGTTCTAAGAGTTGGTCTAATAATGCCAATGAAGTT
>BMAV01014475.1:0-12231 GCA_019973955.1 Trichonephila inaurata madagascariensis
AGTTTGCAAACACCTCGACAAAATTCAAAGATCTGTGGGGGCTACTAAAAGTGGAAAATCAAAAAAGGTTTTGCCAAAAAAAATTATTTACTTTGTAACTAGATGTAGTCTCTATTAGTAAGTCACCAGATCGTAGTTTTTAATAGATTTGGTTTCCCCACCTTTTCCCTATTATAGCTTTGTGGATAACAAACGGAGATTTTCGTGACATTTCCCCCTTTTGGAAAGAAAAAATTTAAAAAAGCGTGAACACTTGCAATGTTGTCTGTTTGGGTTGGGAAAACGAGGCCTTTCCCGGGCACGCACATTGGTCCATAACAACGCGTATCCCATTTGCCCGGGGTGCCTCCACCCCCCCGGAGTCCAACAAGGGGGGGCAGGGGTGCCGGTCAACGGGCCCAAAAAACCAGGCACGGCGCTTCCCGGGAGTACAGAAGATAGTGATACAGTCCAGGGTGAGGACCCAAACGGAAACCCCGCCCCCCTTTATCGCAGCACAAACCCCCAAAAAAATTTTCCCTTGGGGGACACCGAAGGAAATTACCAGCCGATTGACAGGAGCGGGTCACCCCCCCACCCGCTACAGTGAAGGTCCAAAGGGAACGAAAAGGACCCCAGAACACCCATTTTCCCTTACGGGACCCCCAACGGCAAACATGGGGGTTAAAAAACAACGGTGTTAATCGAAAATAAATAAAGCAAATAATCAAAAATTTGAAGAAATATACAAAAAAGGAACTAAACAACACAATACAAATGTAAACCATAATATTTAGTAAAAAAAAGATTTTTTTTCAATAAAAAAAACAAATTTTGAACATAGTTCTTTTTTAATTTTGGGGTCTGTGGTCTAGACGGGAAAAAAAAAAAAGGGAAATTTAATGGCAAGAAGAAGGGCCGAAAATAGAGAAAAAGATCACTGGGGTACCCGGGGTTGAAGCCCATGTTTACCAAAGACATTAAACCCCTTGGGAAGAAAAAAGATCACTAGGGCCCCCGGGGGGCGTGAAACCCGTACTCACCTAAAAGAAGGGAGCCCCCGAGGGAAGGAGAAGGTGAAGGTGCAGTGAGGAACTTGTGAGCATTGAGTTTTTTTATATCCTCGATGTATTCCTTAAATTCGCGGTTTTTACCCCAATTTATTTTTCGCAAACCTTCAGTGCAACAATTTAACTTCGTTAATTAACTTAAGCTTTTTAACATCATTTAAAATCCGTCGTTTTTCCAACGTATCAATTATTTCCTCGTGTATCGATAAAATCCTCACATTGAGCGTCGCCATGTGATCTAGAGTGTCGTAGGCCTTGCAACATCAAAACTAAGGGTTCCAAAAAAAAGGGACTTACCAGGGTAGACCCCCTTGTCTTGGCTGCAGACATATCCATTCCAAAACCAGGGCGTAATCAAAATCCCAAAAGGGTCACTTAAAAGTGATCGCAGATCCAGGACCACGGGATCAGCCTAGGCCCCCCCCACCCGGGGAGACTAAGTCCGATAAAATCGAGTATAGCCAAATTGGCCTTGCGCCATAAAACCCCAAAATTTACTCACTCCTCACTCACCGATAAAAATGAAAATCACAGAAATAATCCCAATAATAGGATCACAACTGACTAAAAAAGGGAAACCCAAACCGTTAAAATGACCAGAAAACAATACACCAGCTCGATGAAGTCGGATAAAACAATCCCAAAAGGGGAAAATTAAAAAGGGGGCAGTCAAGGACAGAAAAAATGCGTTAAGTCTACAACGACAAGAAGCAGAATGAAAAAGGCCCTTTTCTCTTACGGCTGTCCTGTATGGGGGTAGCAAAAATCTAATATTAAAATTTTGAAACTTCTCAAAACCTATCATAAGAACTATAACTAAGGCAAATAGATATACCAAAATTCCAATATTTACAAAGCTCTCAAACTTCAACCATTTAAAAAAATTATATCCAAATACTAGCAAAGAAATTCTTTGCCAATATTCCCAAAATTAATAATGCCCCAAATAATCTAGAAAATTATATTCCCGCAGCCATAAGAGGCCAGGGGGAAAAATTTTCCCCTCTTACAATCCGCCAAATTTTTTTTTTTCATTCATCTTTTGATGAATGAATTCAATTTTTTAACTTTATTTTTTTATATCTTAAATTTCTCAAATGCTGCTTCCCATCAGGGAAAGCCCACCCCTTTAGCCTACCTGGTACAGCCAATAAATGCTCCCTTATTCCCTCAACCCCGCATTGCTCGATTCAACACACGGTTTAATTCCAAAGGCTCTTTTCCTCAGACGAAAGCGTCATCCCCGACACCCCCCACCCCTTCAATATACCTCACCAATCAGGCAGCTTCTGGCTGAAAAGGAATCTGAAAAATTTCTTGAAAAAAGAAAAGGCTCTCGTCTTAGCCACTAAAAAGAAAAGAAAAGACTTTCGATCTTGGCGTGCTCTGTGAGGGCGTTTTTTCTGGCCCCGCAAACTTATTTTTTCGTATCCGCAGGTTTAAATAATTCAATCAGGGCCTATAGCTCTTATCAGAGCTGAAAGGATAGGGCGCCGACTACTTTAAACCTGCGTATCCTTTGGGATATTCTGCGTTTGATTTTTTGGACTCTAATTTTTTCTTGGACTTTAACGTTTTACGATCATGGAACTGGACTCGGTTAACCCTACGGAAATGGAATTGGCTCATACCTCATCATCATCCTCATCGACTAGATCTTCAACACCAGTGATGTCGAATTGCGAGCGATTACAAATCGCTAACTCGGAAATAAGAAAATTTGCTATACTTCACGCAAACGTGTCGCACGCTATTGAAGCTGCCGCCCCGTATGCCCAGGACGATGACTCTGATCTAGCGGACATGTATTCCAGACAGCACTATTTGGACCAACGAAGACAAAAAGCGGTAAGTGATTCTTCCTCTTGCCCCGTTGCAATACCCCTGGTTGTCGGATCCACAATACCCCAGCACTCCTCCAACTAAAATTAATTTTAACGAATACCCTGACTACCCAAATCTGGCTCTAAAAGGAAGGAAAGCGATGACGGTTTCATCTCGCCCACTTCAAAACAAACTTTTAAAATTCAAAGAGTAGAACTTAAAAATTTCGATCTTAATACTAGTAATAAATTTAATATTTTAACTGAAAAGGACATAGCAGGAAATTCTCACCCAGCCGCAAACGTTAACGCTCACTCTCACACTCAAGGAACAACAACGGAAAATACTACTGAACCCAACACTCTCCCACCCCCGGTCTTCCTTAAAATAGAAAAAAACTACATTGAACAACTTAAAACTTTAACGGATATCATCCCCAAACTGAGAAGTAAAAAGACCGGCGAACTTATTAAACTTTACACAGATAACTATGACGAATATCGAACCTTAAATAACGCTGTAGAAAAACTTAAATATCAATTCTTTGTAATAAAACCCAAACACGAACGACCAATTAAAATTGTTATTAAAGGACTTCCCACAAACACTGACACCCAGCACATTCACGATAATTTAATAGAACTTGGATACACCGTAGACAAAGTACACCAGCTAGTCGGCCGTATTCTAAAACAAAAATTCGCCTGTTTTCTAGTAACCCTCCCCCGTAATATAA
Organism: Trichonephila inaurata madagascariensis; assembly: GCA_019973955.1. Classification (NCBI taxonomy): domain Eukaryota; kingdom Metazoa; phylum Arthropoda; class Arachnida; order Araneae; family Nephilidae; genus Trichonephila; species Trichonephila inaurata. Next base: position 3,610 of record BMAV01014475.1, read on the forward strand.
CTAACTTAAATATTTTTCATCTCTCGCGACTCTGCTATCTCTCGGTAAGAGTGGAAGGGTACGATGGCAAAGGGGTAACCCAATGCTACTCGTGCAATAAATTCCATCACACTGCCGAGAATTGCCACTTCACCCCTAGATGCTTAAAATGCGGCGAGCCCCATCAGACGAGGGACTGCGCCATTAAACGCCTAGATAAAACCTACTGTATCAATTGCCATGTAAAATGGGACACATGGCAAATTATACCAAATGCCCCTTATATCCCAAATCCCGTAAAGGAACCCCCTAATGCCAACACTAATAATAATTAATTCCCAAGGTCAATAACTTACTCCGCCCCCAATTTCTCCTATGCCCAGGCCGCTAGCAAATCTACAAACATCTACTTCTAAACCTTCCCCAACAGATGGCGACACTCGCACCCACACACGTAGAAAACTCCGTTAAGTAAGTCATCCATCAATCAAGTTGTTACTCCCTCCCCTGTCTTAACCAACTCTCAATGTTGGAGGATAATTCTCCCCAACAATTACCCTCCAATCTCTGCAACAGACCATTCTCAAGCTCTTACTAAAATAACGCAGCAATTTGCTGCCTTAAACTTAATAACCCAACCCTCTAAAAACAAAATTGACCAAACCCCCAGCTTCAAGCCTTATTAGAGGCAAGTCTACCTTGCTAACGATGATGAGTAGAAACAACTTGATTGATTTTAAAAACTTTGCTCATGGAATGCAAAACGGCTTGTTAAATAAAATAATGGAATTCAAAATTTTTATAGAGAAGTACTCTCCCGATGTTATGTTAATTCCAGGAAACACATCTGAGACCTAAATACAACATCAACGTGTAGCAATTACATTTGTTATCGTAATGATAGGGACACGGGCGTAAAGCGCGCGGTGGTACTCTCAATTCTGGATAAAACGCAATATCCCCTCATTTTAATCTTCTCACCCCTCTCCAGTACACTGTGAGGCTACGATCGTGTCCAATTCCCAATTTAAATCCCATTTCTATAATTTCAATTTACATCCCCCAAGCTCGGACGAGAGATCATTCCACCTCGATTTCGAGCAACCTCCTTCCGCACCCAACAGCAATTGTGTTATTTTTGGTGATATGAATGCTGGCGGCACAATTCATTGAACTGCCCTGTCAATTCCAATTCCGGAGGAAAGCAATTAAAAACTTTGCAGATTTACTTTTCTAATCCTAACAATATACCCCTGACTCCCCCACCCGCTTCGGCTACGGACTTCAAATTACCTTGACATAGCCGTTATCACAATTTTCACTTCCCTTTCTCAATTGATACTATCCCTGAGCTTTCCTCGGATCATAACCCTGTTTTTCTAAATTTCTCCCTTACTACCCCCATTCACATTGATAACCCCAGAGCAGTTAACACCTGTTGGTCTGAATCGCAAAATTGAAAGAATCTGTTCGTTTGTCTGATTACACAGGCATTCGAAATCCTTTTGTGCTGGAGTCCAAAATTTCACTTCACTACCACTGTTCGCTCCGCCCACAACCAGGCACTCAAGCCAAAAGTAAACAAGAAGCACTCTTCGTTCCCAACAGTCACATCAACCATTTACCTTAAAAATAAAGCTAAAACACTTACAATAGAGATCAATATGATTGTTACTGATTCGGATTTGGCGTGCTCTCTAGTGAGTTAAAGAGAAACTGTTCGTAACCTACACCTCTCGTAAGTTCTACCCGGATCGTGTATTAGTCTATTGGAGGCAATTGAGCCTGTCGTCCTATAGCTCTTATCAGAGCTTTTAGTGTAGGGCGACATCCAGTAGATTTATTCTCTTTCTCACTCTTACAATTATCGACCGGAATTTCCGGACTCTGACTATGGACATGACTTTGGGACACCCTCAACGAATATGGACTCTAGGAACTCCCCTCAAGGCCTCAACTCCCGTGTTGCCCCCTCAATGCTAGACGGATTTTTCTGAATGCGGAAATCCAGAAGTTCACCTTTCTGGTAAAGGACTCGAAACTTCACTCGAATCGATAAGGAGATTTGGAACAGTGGACGAAAATGATCCCTATGTAGTTAAAACCCGGACCGAACTTCAGGATTACAACTCTCTCTTAAACCTAGCGGTAAGTGAGTTTAACTCTCTCTCTCTGTTTGTGATTTATCTATTGCCCCTATCATAATAGCTCCCTCTTTAGCCCCCTCAAAAAATTCAGTAATTTCTCAAATAACGTTAAATGATAATGACTCGGTTTCTATACCATCTAAAAACTTAAAAAGGAAGGATATTTCAATGACGACGGGTTTTATCACGCCGCCGATCAGTAAAGTTAATAAAACTGCAAACTGTGCAACTCAACAAAAATTTAATATAGACTTAAGAAATAAATTTAAAAACCTTGTTATTGAACCGACTAGGATTTCCACTGAGACCACTGCTTCCCCTGAGAAAACCCACTCAACCCCAGCAACCTTACAAGAATCTTCCCCAGTAATGCTTAAAGTTCACTAAACTATATTACCCAAATGAAAATTATTACCGATAAAATGCCCTTTGTCCGTGGTAAAATCACAGAATACCTTAAGCTTTACACGGACAATTTTGAACAGCAACGAAAACTTAATTCACTATCTAGAGGAGCTCGACTACGAGTTCCATGTCATCCCTGCAAAAGCTGACCGCCCCATTAAAATCGTAATCAAAGGCCTACCCCGTGATACCCCCATCAATAGTATTCAGGAAGAACTTTTAGAGCTTGGTTTTACGATCGAAAGAGTTTCTCAACTCACCGGTCGTATCACCAAACAACCCCTCCCCATTTTCCTAGTTACCCTCCCCCGTAATCTTTTTAATTCTAAAATTTTTGATCTAAATAAATTGTGCTATCTTTCTGTCAGAGTAGACGGGTATGAGAGCAAGGGTGTTACCCAATGCTACTCATGTAATAAGTTTAATCATACTGCAGAAAATTGCCATCATAAACCTAGATGCCTTAAATGCGGACTTAACCATCAAACGAAGGAATGTGAAATTAAAAGGGTTGATAACATGTACTGTATCAACTGCCAAGTTTACGGCCATATGGCCAATTATGCTAAATGCCCCCAATTCCCAAAGCCCAAAAAAGGCACTAATGACCCAAATAGTAAAAATACCTACTCCAATGTCGTTAATAGTATTGTCCGTCCTAATATATCATATGCAAATGCTCTAAAAGGAAATGTTATCAACTCTAATTCACATTCCTCTCAACAGATGGCGACAGGTAACAGTGGAAATCCCGCCGGTTCCTCCCAGACTCAGGCCAATAGTATTACAATCTCCCCTCAGATACCTCTTATTCCAAATTCTTCCAATAACCCTGCTAATTTAATCACAATCATTACAAGGAATCATACAAGCCCAACTGCCTCACCGTGCAAATTAATGCCATGAACTTTGCTGCCCCACCTCCCCAACATAACAAAAACAGTAAAAATAAAAGTAAAGACGCTAAAAAAAGAGAATTATGCGCCCTAGTAGAGGCTATCTTCGAAAATTACGATGATTAGTCGACCCTTGACACTTTAGTTTGCTTCTTGAATGCAAACGGCATCTTAAATAGAATTAAGAGTTTAGAATCTTTCGTAGAGAAGTACGCCCCCCGATGTTATTTTTATTGCAGGAAACACATCTGGAGACCAACACACACAATTTTAGGCATTGCAAACTAAGTGTTACAGAAATGACCGAGTTGGTGGACGGGCATGCTTCCGGTGGCACCTCATCCTTATTAAAAAGTCTATTCCCCACTTAATACTCCCCTATTCCTAATCTCTATCATGCTGAAGGACGACGGTTTACCATTAATCCTCTAACTTTGACCCCTGTCAGCATTACTTCCATTTATGTTCCCCATCATTCTTGATAAATTGCTCTTTACGCCTCGATTTGAAACCATTCTTCAAGTCAACAGCCATTAGGTGATTTTTGGCGATTTCAACGCCACACACAAATACGTGGAAATGTTCAAACAATCCCTACCAGAGGTATCCAACTTAAAAATTCTTCTTGTGATCTCAAGCACTTGAAATCATCTTTCCTGAGCACTTTCACCTCGTTACGGCTGGTAGCTCCTCAAAATACCCTAGACATAGCCTTTAGTCAATAATTTTAACTTTCCATATTCGATAACTTTACCTCGAACTTTCATCCGATCACACAATCCTGTTTTTATTGCAACTTTTTCTTCTTTTCTCTGTTCCTATATCCATCAAGACAACTTAGAGCAATTACCACCTGTTGGCATTCCTTAAAAATGTTTAAATAAAAAATATCCGTTTAGAAAACCGCGCTAATAAAAATCCTCATACCTCCTCGATAAAATAGCTGAGTTCACCGAAGCCATTTGCTCCAAAGCTCCCCACTCGGAATCTTCTTCTAATCCAATCACAGGTACTCACCACACTTGGCTAATCTCCAAATCACATCAAAGATTTAATTTTTCTAAAATCGCGCTCTCGTAAACTTTTTCAAAACACTTTAAATCCAGCCTACAAAACTGAAACTAACAGATTGCAGCTAAAAATTAAAAGAGAGCTCAAGAAACACTCACAAGAAACATGAAAACAAACTTTTAGCTTCTCAACACACAAGACAACAGTTTCTGGAATATTCAAAGACTTCTACAAACACAAACGCGTTGATATATTCCTGCACTAAACATTCCTCTGGCACGTAAATAACAGATGAACATACAATGCGATTGCCACCACACTCAAAGATACCTACACAAAACACAGGCCTAATGACTACAACTCCACGATTGACTTCTGACATTTAAATACTTTGGAAAATTTCTCTTCTCCCTCCTCCCATTCCTCCTACTGACCCAGATGAAAGTTTACATTAGTAAATTAAAAGTTAGAAAACTCAGGTAAAAGATAATGTCACCAATAAAATGATCTGAAATTTTTCTCTTAAAGCTTACTACAATTTTAACTTATCTAATTAACAGATCCTATTTTCCTAGGCATTTTCCAGTAAATGGAAAAACTGCAATTATTTTTCCGATTAAAAAACCTGGTAAGCCAAGTAATCTCCCTCAAAAGTTTTCGTCCACTTTCCTTTCTATCTTCTGCTCAAAGGCAAGATCGCCATACATCATTCCCAAATAGGATCAATACTTTCCTCTCTGGATCTCCTAATATTATTAACCCTAATCAGCATGGCTTCACTAAAAAACTTTCGACTAATACCCACTGCTAGCGATTACAGAAAATCTTCGATTCCAGAGGGGCAGATCTACCGAGCTGTCTTCCCGATATTCAGAAAGCTTCGATCGCCCGGACTAGTGCCTATTTACAAACTGATCAATTATAACTTCCCTCCCTCTCATTCATATCATAAATCTTCTATCCGTCAATAGATATTATCAGGTCAGAGTTAATAACACTCTCTTTCAGACACCCATTTCATAAACATAGGTTGCCCGCAAAGGTTCCTTATTAGGACCAATTTAATCAATTCTACATCAACGACATGCCAACACACCCAAAACACAGCAAACCTCTACGCAGATGACACACACTTGTATCACTGCCTGTTTTAAAAATCATAACACTTACATCACTCGCGCAAGTTAAACAGGCATCTTCTCTCCTGGAAAAAATTTTTAATGATTGAAAATAAAAAAATTAATGTCGACAAAACTGTTGCCGTTCTTTTTTCTACTTGGGGAGGAGAAAATCTTGCACTCCACCCACACTTTACTCTATCCAACTTCACTGGTCTCAGAGTACAAGTATTTAGGGCGTCATGTTGACCATAAACTCATCTGGAAACAACACATCTACACGCACGAAATAAATTCCGGTGCGCGCTTAGATTAATTCTACCCCCTAATTAACCAGGGAATTCTGAAATGACTATCTCAAACAAGGTAATTTCTACATCTGCCACAGTCTTGCGGCCCATACTGGTTATGCTGCTCCTGTGTGGGGCTATGCAGCAGACTCAATATTAAAATTCTTGAAGTGTGGCTCAAAATCTCTCATCAGATCCATAGTCAGACCTGGCAGATACGTTAGAAATTCTTTAATTTACAGTGACAAAACCCCTGCTTTTAAATCCTACATTCAAAAATCTCGCCAGGAAATTTTAATATATCCCATTCACCAATAATTTAAATCTTATTTATCATTCAAAATTATAATCTGGATGATAAATACCCAAGAGTGCCAAGGAGAATTCTCCTTGACTCATATAATCCCTAATCTTTTTTTCTTGTTCATTCACTCAATAGTGAGTGAACCATAATAGCTTAATTATGTTTTATTTCATCTATTCTTTTACCAATATTTTAAATTCCTTTCAGTTGCACCCACCAGGGCCTCCCCCTTCTCTTTAATAATATTTAATTTTCTCTAGCAGCCAAACAGAGAGTTATTTTCACTTACTCATCCATCCATACAACAGCTCCACCACCAAAAATTCAGTTCCTGTATCCATCAATCATTTTTCACTGCCGAAACCCAGGAGGCTCGCCCAAGACTCTCTGACGTCATCCCGTGTCCTTTCCACCCAGCCACCGCATGCCAGCCTATACTCCAGGAAAATTTCAGTCATGTCCCCACTCCAAGCGCCTATTAACATTCAGAGGTCAGTTCTGACCTATTTCCCCAAGACGTGACCTAAACTCTAAACTTACACAGAACTTAAACCCTGTACACAAAACTAATTATAATAGGAGCAATGTGCTAATACTTAAAAGGGCACTCCAAAAACACAATACAACAAAACAACAGGGACTAATAAATTACTAGCACTCAACACTACAGACAATAGCTCATGGCAGTGTCAGAAACCTTTCGTAAAAATCTTCTAACATTCCTAATTTGAAAAGTTATTCCGGCATCCTATAGCGATGACCAAAAAACTAACCTTCTGTTTTAAACACTTAAAGACAACTTTTCTAAAATTCTAGGCCCCCTGGTGATTACCCTATCGACGAAAGGTCTCACGCACTCTCAAAAACTTTTTTTCACCCTTCCCCTTCCCTTCCCATTCCCCACTGACCCCGACAAAATTTATCAGCTATGTTAAAACCCTGGCAAATAACAAGGCTCCCGCGAAGACAATATAACCACCAAAATGGTTAAAAATTTCCGCTAAAAACTAATTCTCATTCTCACCTTTTAATTAATAAAATTTATATTTTAGGCATTTCCCCAATATGGAAAAATGCAATAGTTTTCCCTATTAAAAAAGCCAGGAAAAGACCGTTTTTCCCCTCTAGTTATAGACCCATTTCCTCTCAGCATTTTAAGTAAGATCCCCGGGAGCATATAATTCTCAACAGAGTAAAAAAAGTTCCGGATGCAAAATCAAACCCCAATCAGTACGGGTTCACCGGCATCTTTTACTTATCCCCCTTTGCTCAGATTGACTGAAAAAATCACTTCGGGGATTCCAGAGGGCAGATCCACTGGGTCTGTTTTTCGATATTCAGAAGGCTTTTTGACGGGGTCTGGGTCAGTGGGCTGATCTACAAATTATAATTATAATTTTCCCCCTGCTCTCATTCATCTAATTAATTTACTTAGTCAATAGATCCTTTAGAGTCAAAGTCAATTTTCTCTTTCTACTAACATTTTCATCAAATACGGTGTCCCACAAGGTAGCTTGCTGGGACGCATTCTCTTCAATATTTAAATTAATGACATTCCTTCTCACCCTAAAACTATGACTAATATTTATGCTGACGACACTTCCATCTCGGCTACTTAAAAGAACCACGCTACTATCACCAAGGCGCTTAACGCCCATCTTCTTCTCCTGGATAAATACTTAACACCTGGAAAATAAAATCAACGTCGATAAAACTGTAGCAGTGCCACCAGGAGAAAAGCCGTGTACTCCCCACCCTGTCTTCGACTGCATTACACCTGGTCTCAGAGTACAAATACCTAGGTCTCTTACTAGATAAAAATCTCACTTGGAAACAACACATTTTTACACGCGCGAGATAAATTCCGGATTGCTCTACGCTCTCTATACCCTAATTGGCCGGAATTTGAAATGAATATCCATAACAAAGTACTTTCTAAACAGCCCTCTTGCGGCCATATTAACTTAAAGTCCTGTGTGGGGGTATAAATTTAAATTTTTCTATTAAATTCTAGATTGTGCTCAAAATTCATTAATTAGATCAATCAGCCATACTTGTATATATACTCGCAATAAAAATATTATAATTCTCTTAAACTTTAACTTTTAAATCCTTTTATTCAAAACTTGCAAAAAATTCTTCAATAACCTACCAATATTAATAATGAAATATAATAAATCAAGAACTACGATCCCAAAACACAAAAGAAAAGGCCAGAAGGATACTTTTGGGCTCTTATAATCCTCCCTTTAAAATAGTTCTCGGGCATTTTCCGGGGGGAAACCCCCCCAATAACTAATTGTTTTAATTTATTAAAATTTTTAAATTTCCATACCCACTCGGCTTCCGACTCAATAGTTTAATCTTATCAAAAATGCAACGAGAAAAGGTTTGATCACTGCAAAATTTTCCAGTTCCATGATTTTTCCCTCTCTCCCCTCCATACCCCCAAGTTACCCCCCCTACCTTCAC
>BMAV01014476.1:0-11028 GCA_019973955.1 Trichonephila inaurata madagascariensis
AAATTTTTCCCTTTATCCCGTCACCTTTTACTGGAAGAACCAAAGTTTCCTTCACACAGTGTGGTTGATGTTTCAATTTCCCTCTTCATATGAATGCCCCAGATTTTGGACCTGCCATTTTCCATTTTTAAATATGAAGAGAAACAACATCAATCATTTTACCGAACATCTCCTGACACAAAAACCAATACGTGAAGTGTGCCACGTTTTTCCCGTCCGTCCCCACTGCCCGATTTCGTTTGTTCCCAGAAGCTGATACTTTTTTTCGCGCTTTTTTTCAGGGAGTCGTCTGCTACTTCACGACTGGCCAAATTTATTTTTCGCGGTCCTTTCTTGACTTTTTTGATCTGGTGGGGAAAATCCATTGCTGTGAAAAAATTTTTTTATTCCACAAAAACCTAGCCCTACTGGCGCATAGCATAGGTTACGTGTATTTACTTATAGTCCTTTTTAAAGAAAAACTGGGGAACTTTAAAAAGTGGTCTGTAGATGGTAGTTCAACAAAAAACTCAGACAAACCCTACAAAGTCTTTTTTTTTTAGAACTGCTTTAGTATTGCAGTTGGGAATTTTAAAATATTTAGATAGTTCAGATAAAAAAATATCAATGTTTATCAATCTATATCCATTAGATTGATTGAAATTTTCTTCCTTGTAAAGATAATTTTCTTTGCACAATTTCTTGCTGAAGCAGATATGCAGAAACATCGCTTCTGAAATTTTTGTAAGTGTATTGGTTCGCATGAAAACGCCGTTTTGGGCGATAGTCACTCCTCAGGGGTTTTACTAGACTTTTTAGTAAATAATAAGATGAAAAACTTCAATCAAAAAAAATTTAAAAAGCTTGAATTACGAGAATAACGAGGAAAATTCAATAAAGCAGCAAAAAACATTGAAATAAAAATTAAACAAACAATACTTGGAATTGGGCGGTGTTTGCAAACTTCCTTTTTAATTTAAAAAATAGATCAAATTAAAAAATTAGCAACAATTTAGAAAATAATTTCAATAACGCCATCGATTTCAAAACCGAAACTAACGAACATGGTTTGTTTACATTGGGTTTAAATGGACAATCTAGTGCTGACGTTTGATCTTTTTTATTGCTATTGCCAACTTTTTCCAATTTTGACGCGGTTTTTTTTTTAAATCTCCTAACAGTCTGTTTTAAATTTTTTAAAAATTTTATTAAAAAATGGATTTTTGTTTTAAAAAGGAACCCCCCTTTAAGTGTACGGAAAAACTGAGGGGAAACGGTGAAAGTTTTTAATACACCAAGTGTGAGAATTTATTAGCCCTATGCAATCTCATTCGTTTGTATGTTACTTACACGGAGAAAAAGCATACTAAAAAATGACCCGTCGACATTCTTGTTTGAAATAAATATGCTCGTCTCAGATTTGACGGCATCCCGATCGAATTTGATTCGTTACTCCCAAAAACCCCCCAAAATTTTAAATTAATGCTCTCAGAAAAATTTAAAAAAACATATTAGGATTAAAAAATCTTTTTTTATATACTGGTACATATTTTGAAAATTGAGGTTAAAAAAACAAATTTAATTCTCTTAAATCTTGCGAACTATATTTCTATCTACCATTCCCGCGGGGAGCAATTTAAAATGAGTACTGATTATTTTTGTTATTTTTTTTTACTGATTTTCTCTTGTTTGTAAAACAAAAAAGTACATGATTTTTTTAATAAAAGATAAGTTAAATATAATTTGGGAAAAATTACTAATTAACACTCTCTGTACAGTTGACTTCCAACTAAGCGATATGGTAAATGGATGTTTACTTTATTTTGACGGATTATATAAAAGCAATTTATTGATTCATAAGTCATATTGTTTGATTTATTCAGGAAAAAATTTATTTGTAAGCATTCTTTTAAACCCACCCTGGGTGTTTAAGTGTAAAAATTTGGGGGGGGTGCTTTGGCGAAGTTAATTTTTAGCAACCAAAATTAAGCGCCAACCTTTTAGCGATAGGTGTGTTAGAAAAATTCAAAGGGGAAATTTTTTACAATAAAATAAATATTAATGAGTTGGCGATCGATTCCGTGCCGCCCAAAAAGGGCAACTATTCAACCAACCCCCAAAGTGAAAAGCATCTATGTTTACACAACCCCCAACTACAAAAAGTTCCTTTTAAAAAAGTTCTGCTTTAAAAGGTGGTCAACCATCATGTTACATAAATAAAACTTTGTTTTGCAGAAAAAATGTTCTTGTATGTTGTAGCATTAACATGTTTCAGTTTTTGCAAATGGTTTTACCAATTGATTGAACATGGATTATATGTTTTATCAATTATCACTGTTAGAGAAGGTCCCTTGAATGTAATAAAAAAACCCTTTAGACATCCCATTTTATCCCAATCAATCCCAAAAAAGATTCAGGATTTATTTAAATTTTTATTTTAAAGTTTTTTGTTGACAACTATTAATCTTTTGAGACTAATTTCTTGAAAATTTTAAAGTATTTTTTTTACATTAATTAAGTTAGGGAAAATGTCTTAAAAGTTCTCAGAAATTATTAAAGAGTTTCAACTATTTCAATACTCTTATTTTATGATTTTTTTTCATTCTTTTTCGAATATTGAAAGAATAAAAATTAAAAATGAACAGAAATTATAGAATGGAAAAATTAGCATAACATACAAAATGTTTTTACTTTTCAGTATTAGACATTATAAAATTAAATCTTAACTAAAATTTTAACTATAATTTGTCCTATTAATAATTGATCAGCATTGTTTAAATTAGTTTTACACAGTACTTATAAATAAAGCCGGTAACTTTATATAAAATAAACAAAACCCGCCAATTCAGCTCATAATCCACATGTAAAATTGGTACTGCCAACGGAACGTTGTTGCCATAATATGTAAGAAAGATTTATCTTAAACCATAGTGCAGAAAGACGTGGCATAAGGGGAACATTTGGGCCTCCATGTTGGATTTAAAAAGGGGGTAGGTAGGCGAATGTCAGGCTTTTGGGCCCCCCAACGCAAAAGAGGCTGTATGTTACGCCACGAAGAAAGGCTATACTTTCATGAGTAATACTTGTTTCACATATAATCTTCCCCAAACTGTTGATATTTGTTCAAAATTTTTTTGGTATAAAATTTTTTCTGTGTGCAGGTATTTGTACTTGAGCGGAGAAAAGCGAAATCTGCCTAGTAAGTACCGATTTATCTTAAATATAGTACAAAAAGGGGGGCGCAACAAGCATTTACCCCTGAAAAGTAATTTTTTGGGGCCCCCCAAGTTATTCTAAAAAGGGGTAGGTATTTGGGGGTGGGCTTTGGGCCCCGGACCCTGTTCCCCCCCGCAATAGGGGGGTGTACGTTATCCACTGCGAAAGGATAAAAATACTTTGTTTTGATTAAAACTAGTGATATTTCAAAAAAATCTTAATTATCTGATATTTTTATAATAATAAAGACACAAGACCAGTCAAAGTAGTTTTAATTCACAACATATTGATTTTCTGGTTTATAACAAATTTAAATTTAACCAGTGTTTTGTTTATTTGGAAGAAAATGAATGAGATACAGTAAGACCCGGGGGTATACGCCCATCAAAGTAGAGCGAAATTTGAAACACGTTAAAGGATTCCTTATCATGTAAATAAGGGGGTTAGGGAAGAGGGGTAGAAAATTGGCAGGTATTTTACCATTAAATTTAAATTATTGTTTTATAACAATAAAACAAAATTGTTTTTCCTTCAAATATAGAAACATAATAAATGAATGTACATATAAAATAAATAAAATTCAAAGTCCGTATGTTTACATTTCAGATCATACAGTATGATTGAATCAGTATCTTATTTAATTTTCTGCCTTTTTATCAAGAAGGCATTAATGAAATTTTGCATTTTTTTTTGGGGCTCTGTGGTTTTTTTAAGCGCTCTGTAAAAGGCACCCATAACCCTTGTCTTTCCTTTGGACTCCTCAAAATTTTGCGCCTGCTTTTTTTGTTGCTTTATTTTCGTGTTTTTACTATCCCCCATGACAAAAACAAAAAATCATAATATTTGTCATTATATAGCAATCAATATTACAAAAATTTATACTGACAATAACGTTAACAAATGTTTGAAATGATAAAAATACATTCATATAACACTGGGGAAAAGAAGAAACAGATAAACTGCTTCGGATATTGGGAAGCCTACCATGGTGAATTTCGGGGAATCCAATATTACGTATGTGATCACTTCGGGAATGTTGGAGATTTAATTTTCCTTTTTCTGAGTCTGTGATCATACTGGTGTTATCGGGTTTTGGAATGATTATAAACCATAAATTATGGCATATTTTATTACAGCAGTTGAAAGGGAGGGGCTTAACGAAAAAAATATACTGGTCCTGAATGGGTTAAAAAAATTTGGTCACATATTATCGCAACAATGCCAACATTCAAAATAATTTGAAGTTGGCAACCCTGATTTTCCATTTTTGGTACATGCAAATTTTTTTTTTTTTTTTGACACAACCAAGTGCTTTTATTTCTTAAAATTTCGAAAAAACTTTTTGATAATTGAAAGTAAAAAAAATTAATAAACTTTGGAAAAAAATTTCTGTATGCAGGATTTGAAATGAGCTGAAAATCAGAAATCTGTTCAGTTGACATAAAAAAACACCATAATAATAAAGCAAGCGATTCTTTTTTCCCAATTATAGGTTTTGCTTTTTTTTACCTAGATCAAGTTTTGGGTTTTTTTATTTCTACTGTATTAGCTGGAAAAATATATCTATTGACATAAATTTTTTTTTTAACAGTTTAAAAGCATAGATGAAAAAGTTTCTTTTTTTAGATAATGAGACGTTGAAAACTAATTCCAAAGCATGTTCCCCCAATTGTTTCGTGCGGAATAAGGAAACAGACTTGTATCTCAGAAAATTATCATAATACTTATTCAAATTTAATTATACATGTTGATTTTTATTATCAAGTTTTTTCCATGGAATTACAAAAGCAGAAAAACAAATATTTTAGAAACCCCCTTTTAAAAAACTTTTTTTTTTACATTTCAGGTTGGAGGGGGCGCTTGTTGTTTTTAGTTTTGGTATTTAAATTAATGTTCTAATTTTATATTGGGTTCTATGTACCAAGTGTTGTTGTTGACAATTGTCAATGGGCAAAAACATTACAATATTCCCAATCATTTAAATTTGGTTCTGTGGTTGTCATCCATTTTTTTTTTAAATTTTTTTTCTTTTGTAATTTTTTTTATTTATATATTGTTTTTTATATTATTATTCTAGGGTATTAAAAGAATTTTTACTGATTTATATTTACTGCAGTATCCTTTTAACAGACAATTTTAAAGATTTTTTTAAAAAAAACATTTCCATGCTTTTTGTTTTCTAGATTGTAAAAGTGAAAGTTTTAGTCTTCTGTTGTTTATTCATAAATGAATATTTCAAATATTATTGGTGAGGGAACTAATTTGATAATGGGGGTAATAGCGCCAAGTGCTGCTTGTTGCTGGAATGAAATCCAATATGGCGGCGTAGCGGTAATTTAATGATATACAATAATTTAAAAGAATTGTTTTGAAATACATTGAAATGTATTTCAAATAAAAATCAAAGGGAAAATTGAGAATAACCTGATCAATCAATAAATAATGAATAATATTATGTAATAAAAGTAAAATAACAATAGTATCATAAGCAGCATATAATAATCGTATAATATTATTTTATCGTAATTATATATAATATTCATATAGTCGATTTTATAACGGTTATTAGAAATAATAATCATATAATATAATTTTAATAGTAATTACTAAAAGAATAATCGTCAATTTTTAAAAATAAAATAATGCATAAGAGAAACCCTAATACAAAATATAAATAAACAAAATAGTTAAAATAAATAAGAATAATTTTAATTAAATAATAACTTATAAATAAATAACAAAATATGTAATAATAGTTATAAATAAATTAAAAAAAAACAATTATAAATAACGAATATTTTATATGATTACACATAGCAAAATTTTTTTTTTTTCATTATGAATAAAATAATTACAAAAGTATGTTAAAAAATTTAAATTTTGAATATCAATTACAAAGTAGTGAAAGCTTGCAATATGAAACTTGCACTGCAAGTTCCTTCCAATCACGAACAAAAAATGTAAAAAAAACATGTTTAAAACGAAAATAAACTATTTATAGCGATAATTAAATGCACAACACTTATTCTTTTAAAAAAAATTTCTAGAACTCATTATTTTAAAAATAACCATATTCGAAAGTAGCCCATAATTAAACAGAAGACCCAAAAAAAGAAAAAAATTTAAAATGAAAAAGGTTAAATTTTTAAAAAAATATGTCTGAAATTAAAGGGGAAAGGGGAAAAAACGAATAAAGGTTTTTTCTAATATACGTTATCCCCATGGGAACCCATCAACAGACGATGAAAATATTAAGCTAACCATATTGTAATATTATCCCCATCTTGGCGAACATAAACAACAGTTTGGCGTACTACCCCCCCCTATCAAATTAACGTTGGGATACTAAAATCATCTCTTTTTTTTAAAAGAATATGGCCACTCCGCTTAAAAAATTTTTTGGATAAAGGGATTCCAAATTCGCACTTTCTGTCTTTGTTTTCCCAATAATTTTTTTTAAAACTTATTTAGATTGAAAATTTGCTTATTTTGGGCCCTCATGAAATGTGAATACATGGTCGCAAAATAAAAATAGTTTATACGGTTAAATAATTTTACGGCTGTATGTTTTTTGCAGATGTTTAAATGCAAGATGGCCACGATGAAAATCTAAGAAATAACTTTTTTTTACTGACAGCAAATTGTAATTAAGATTCCTCTCGAACCAGCTATCTATAAATTCTTCAGTATATAATTTGATGGTTCATGTATCCCAAAAATTTTATTTGAAACACGTTTGAAAAGGGATTTTCATTTTGCTTTGATTTATAAAAAAAAAAAAAATCTGTTTTTAAAGTTCCTACATTAGAATTCCCCATTTAAAATGATTTGATGTATATCAAATAAAAATATAACTATGCTGTACAAAAAAAAGATGGAGTTGATGATAATATGCATTTTTGATATGTTTCAAAAAAATTTAATAAAAAAAAACTTATAGTGGCATGTTGTTTCAAAATTACACTTGTATTCTTTTTTCTTTTAAATGTCTATATGTATTTTTTTGAATAAATATTTCAAAAAAAAATGATTTGGGTTATTTTATTTTCTTGTTTACAGTGAATAAAAAAAAAAGCGTACACTAGTAAAATGGCTAAATTATGGTTCGACTGGTCCCATGTTTTTTTCTTCTAAATGAGTGCTGAAAACGTTCTAAAAACTCTTTCCAGTTGGTTAAAAATTTATGAATTTCAAATGCTTTGTAAATTAAAAAATTTTACCGTTTTAGTTGTTTTACATTCTTCTAAGGCCTAAACTTTTTAAATATTTTGATTTAAAAAATTTAAAAAAACTACAATATTTGTTTTTTTTGGGAAGGTATAAAATCAGTTTTAAAATAAAAGTGAGTTTGATTTTAACATGTTTCAATGCATTTTTTTAATTTCCCTCTGGATAGATTAAAAAAGGGGTCCCAGTAGTCGGGTTTATAAGATTGAGGGAAGTTTGTATGAATCGAAAAAAAAACAATTGATAAAAATACTTACCTGGGGCCTAATAGACTTAGTTTAAATTTTTTTTTTATTTAAAAATATGTTAAAAAATATTCCTTTCTTACTTTTATGTTTAGAAATTTTTTAAAATGAAAAGTTTGTTATTCATCATGTTTCCAAGATACTTAATAAATAATGTTCCAAGATACTTATTGAAAGACTGATTTTTAAATAAAAAATTAATTTTTGTTTGTATTAGATTTTAAAGACAATATTTTTTTCTAGAAATATAAATATAACTTTTAATAGCCCCAAAATTTTTACACATTTGTTTAACTATAGCATCGAATCTTTTTTTATTTTCAAAGATTAAAATTTGAGGTATAAGTTCAAAAATAATAAATTTATGATCACATAGCAGTTGCATTTTAAACCAAAAAATTTTATTTTTTTTGGAACTTGTGTATCACCTCAAAACATTGGCAACATTATATAAAAAAATACATGGTTGTTAATTCTGCGCGTAAAAGACATGGCAATTATCTTGAACGTTGGACTTTTTCGATATTAAATCACAATGCAAAAAAAATTTGTTTTTTAAAAAAAGTGGTAAAAAATTCAAAAAAGTAGATTAAATAAATATAAGATGGAAAAATGAAATTTACAACATAAGTATCACATATTTAGATCCCCTTTAAATTTTATTTGATATATATTTGTATGTTAAAATTCGTATTGATCACAAACCATAAAATAAAAAAATAAAACCATATTTGACCCATTAAAAAACTACATGAGTGCATTACACTCATTTGTGTTTTATCTCAAATTTGATCCAGTAACAGGTTCAAAATGAGTATGTGATGTTTCAATTTTAGTACGTATCGTTGCCAAAAAAAGAATGGCTATTTCAAATTTGATATGTTTTTCATCGGGGCTTTTTGGTATGTGACGTATTTAAAAGTGGTATTTTGTACTCAGTTCAGAATACCGGTTTTTTTTGCAGTGTAGGTTCTGGCAACCGGGACTGTGGGAAGTCAAACTCCAAAAATTTTTTAAAAAGAGGGGCTAAATATCCCTTGTGCTAAAAACACGGCTTTACAAACCATATCAGAAGTAAACGGGGAAATTTGGATATCTTTTAATATATGCTGAAAGTTTTTGTGAAGAGCTTGAAATTTCTTTTTAACCCCAAGACGAATCAGGAGGAAGCATATATTTGGTGACGGAAGTAAAGGGTTTAGTTATCATGAAAGACCTGGGTGAACAATATTTTCTTCAAAAGACAGAGTAACTGTGAAATTCGAGAAAGATTCCCAAAAGTTGCGGCTAGGGAAAAAAATGCTTTTAAGGCCTGAAGTGTTGCTGAGCATGGACGACTTTTTAAATTGGGTCAAGCTCAAGACATTAACAAAAAAGTATTCCCAAATTGGGGGCGAACGCCGCTTTCAAAGCTGCAAAGAACCACAGGCGTAAAACTCATTAGGTTCGGGTTCGGGTTTATCAATACATATTTTGAGTCCAAATTTGAAGATTCTTACCAAACATTGTTATAATGTTAAAAATTTTTTAAAAGGGAAAAGTTTCGAGGCTTTCTAAAAATTTAAACAAAAATTATCTCAGATCATATGTCCACGTTAATAAAATATGACTTCTCATCTTCTTGAAAATATTTATTTACTTGCATCAATACTCTAAGAATAGTTTGAGCTAATGTTCTTTAAAAGTTTTATTTTCTTATTCTTATAAATAACATTATTGTATTGTAAATGTATTGCGCGTCTCTGGCAACGACATTACAAAATACATTGAACACGTATCATTGAGCACTCTACGCTCTATGCTATCTATAACTTCTATTTTCCTTAAATAGAAACCTTTCAAAAGAAACAAGGAGCCAGTTGCCATACCTACTGATGAGTTAAGAATGAATGGATCGGCATTTTCCAACTAAATACTGCAGATTGAACTTTAATACGTCTATTGCCTTTGAGAATATTTATAAATTCCTGAGTTTAACGAACCATTTATTCTAGAATTGCTGAGATTGATTAGTTGTTTTATTTGGTTGGGATTTAATTTTAATTACTGAAGGGGTAATGGGAAAAGTTTCAATGAAAATCTGTTTCAAGAGGCTTGTATATTTTTTTAAGGAATCCTATGATAATATAAGTAAGGATTTCCATGCAGTGCCGCTTCGGTCTGCCAAAACGCTTCTCGTCGTAATTTGGAGCACCTGCTGCAATACAACCTGTAAAGAATTGCCGGGGTGATGCCTTACTTCTAAGTTATCTTCGTGACCTAGGGTGGGGGGGAAGGAAGAACCAGGCGTTACCATAATCTTAATTAAACTCTTTTTTTAAAATCTTAACTAAACACTATACAATGATAATATTTTTATTTAAACTTAGCGGATCTAAGGTGAGAAACACGCCATACGTATTACCAAATAAGCGCGACCTAATCACTATATTTAACTTTACCACGTATTCCTAATCTCAGTAAATATGCCATTCCTAGTATTAACTTGAATGATCCTACCTCTATATCCTAGGTAGAAACAACAATCTCGAATCTTCAATGTAATTTCCTTAGGTAACGTGGAATGGTATCCACCTCCCACGTGGGACTTAATTTCTTTCTTGATGAAGTGTTTTAGGTTACATTTTTAAAAATTTTCCTTTCAAATCAAATATTTTATGTCCATTGCTTTTCTCGAATTTACTCTCTCTATCGCTATGATAATTAATATCTATTATTGAATAAGGTTCTTTCCTTGCCTAATTAGGTTCAACTTCATTCAATAGAGAACGTGGTTGATTAATTCTTTTTTAAGTTCTAATCATTTTCATTTATAGGCTTTAATGCAGTGTTTCTCAAACTGTGGGGCGCGTGATACTCCTACAAGGGGGCCATGAACATATTGAAAAGTCGATAACAAAAGTTTATTTTAAAAAATTGTTAATTTATTGAAAGAAAACAAATAAAATACATTCTGGCATAATAAAAAATAAAGTACACATTTACACTGACATAATACACTTATAAATATATCGGTACTGCGCAATATATTTTATAATTAATTTTAACAATACTAAGTTAAGAGCAAATTTAATAATTACCAGTGACCCCATGGGCTTGTCGTACATAAAATTATATGCAAAAATTAACACTCATCTTGATAATTAATTCCTTAAAGGCCGATTAAAAATTGCATGATTCGCTCCCCAATGCCAACCTTTAACACGTATGCGAGCGTATGTGGTGTATTGGGGGGGGGGGAGTAGAAAAAGAATAATATATAAATAAATCTTCTAAAAGTAAATCCGTCACAAACATTATCAAGGTCCTTTTCGTAACATTCCAAAAAATCTTTTGGGAAAAATTTTTATGGATAGCAGTG
>BMAV01014478.1:0-33942 GCA_019973955.1 Trichonephila inaurata madagascariensis
ATTTCTTTTTTTTGGGGAAAAACCCATTAAATATTTTTGAAGGGCCAAAAAATTTTGAAATATATAACTTAGAAGTGGGTTTATCCCTGTTTTACGACAACAGAGGGGAGAAATTTTAAAGAAAAAAACGCCAATAATTATTTCAGTCGATTGTAACTCTGAAAATCATGTGAATTTTTCAAAAATCATAGTTGAGCCTCTGTACAAAGGTCTGAGCTATATACAGGCTAAATATTATTGTAATAGAAGCATTTTTAACAAAAGGAGAACATTTTGAAAAAAAGGTTATTCTAAGTTAATTTTTTCCCGAAATATTGTATTTAAATAATTTTTTTTGTCAAAATGTCCTTAAAACAATTTTACACATGTGTTCTAATCTAAGTGACACTAAATATCATAAAAATCATCCATTTATGCGCTTTTTTAAAGTCACGGTTCCGAACGTAGTCGGATACCTTAAAGTCAGCTATACGAGAAACTATCCATTTTCCAAAAAAGGTTTAGGAGCTTTGAAAAATTTAGACGGTGGGTATGACCAGTAGCGTAACGTACACCCCTGCATTGCGGGTGGGCCCAAGATTTTAGGGGCCCCAAATCCTAACTGACGCCCCTTTATAAGATCGTGCCCCAAAACCTGACTTTGCTGGGGGCCCTAATCATCGTTACACCACTATGTATGACATACCCTGCGCGAGAAGTATCGGGTTAAATCTTAGGCCCCTGCCTTGACACAGCGATTTTACTTCTAAGTGAGAAATTAATGTACTATCAATCTCTCAATATAATTCTAATTTTAAAAATCCCCTTCAAAAGAGACGCGTGGGCTGATATAATTGTAAAATGATACTATATTTGTATTCCGAAACAATGTCTCTTTTTCGTTTTTTTCCAGCAGATAAAGATAATTATTAATTTAGTTACTTTTTTCTGTTTATTCAATTCCTACTATTAGCTCGCACTGTCTCTATATTTATTTATTTATATATTTGTATATTTATTTATTTATCTTGGTGGAATTTTCAATCGTTAATAAAATACATTTTAAAGCGCTGAATTGAGCTGAAATTTTATATACAGGATCATTTTGGATGTCAATACAATAATTTAATTATAATTAATAAAAATTAATTGATTAAAACTAATTATTTAAAGAATTACAAATACAGCCATGTTGGCGACTTAGTGACCATTTTGGTGACTTATGTCAAAACTTGAAAAGGTTTTTTTCTCACGTGTTAAAGCATTCAGTTGGACTGAAATTAAAAGGACAATACGATACTTTAATGATAATTAAAAAACCAATTATCTCTTAATGTTGTGATTCTATCCTATGTATATACATATTTATATTAATTGTAACTATTTAATAAAAAGTATCTAAAATAAAATTTTTCGTTGTTGATCTAAGTAGGAATTGACTTAAAAACTACTTTTTATATTACTTGTTTCATTTTTTAAACTTCGTAACGCGACTCACACTCATCATAACTAAAATCATTTTTTATAGTAACATACATGTATTATACGAAAACAGCAATGCATATTAATGGTTTTTTGTATGAACTTATTCGGTTTTTAACAGTTAAGTGCGGCAAGTAAAATTTTGGAAAGAATGAAAAGTGGAAATCAATTTTCTTAATGTTTGTGTATTGTTTACACAAAACGATTTTTTTCGTTCATTCTCTTTTAACTTGGATATTTTGCATACAAAGCAATAAAAAAATGAAGGATTTGTATTCAATATAAAAAATTATCTCATAAATCTAATCTGTATTTACACCAAAACACAGTTAAGAAGTATAGTAATATATCGCGAATTCGTAGTTACGCGATTTTCAAATCTCGTCTAAAATGTCTTTCGTTTGAGAAAAAAATTATGAAATTGATTTTGCCGATCTTGCCAAGCAAATAAATTTAGAAGGGTATAGAGATGACGTTCAAGAACTGCTGGATTTCCTCAATCAGATGACAATGGATGAGCTCATAGAGCTTAAGAGTAGATTAGGAGGGGGGAGGTACCTTTGGATTTGGCGATTTTTATCTAGATGTCATGGTGAGATATTGAATTCATTTTGACCAAGAAAATCGCCAAGGGCCCCTCCTATTCTACACTTTAACCAGCTTATAGCAAATGCGAAACGTTGTAGAATTTTACCCCCGTGGATACCACGCCCTACAGTTTGAGAAACGCTGTGTTAGCCACATTAACAAAGACATAACAAAGCAAGACATCACAAAGTTTATGTACGAGAGCCTTTATAACTTTTGCACCTGCCAACAATCTCATATGCCTTTCAATGTTCTGCATAACTTAATTTCTGTTTCATGTTCGTGCAAAAAGAAAAAAAAAGGAAATTATTCGAAACCTTAAGTTGCATTTTTTAAACCATTCATTTGATGAAAGCAAATAGTCATTTCTTTTCTGTAACTTAATTTATTGCAATAAAAAATCGATGAAAATACTATTTAAAAAAGCAATCATAGCACATTTTATACAACCATTATTTAAGAGATATTATAACACTTCGATCGCTCAATTTTGATGTTATATAGTCAGTGGCGTAACGGAGAATATTAGGGCCCCTGCAAAGTCAGGTTTTGTGCGCCAAGCCGTAACTGGCGTTAATCAGGCTGTACGGGAGTGAACGCTACGCCACTGGGGTTCACCCACCCCCTTGTGTACGCCACTGGTTACTTTCTTTTCGCAGAAATCACACATTGCTTCTATCAAAAAAATTCTTTAGCGGCTTATGCTACATAATAAGGTGACTAAACGTCCTCCTTTTATAGGTTCTGTCCCCCTCGAAAAGTATCCTCCTTTTCAATATTTTAAGACTGATCTGTTAATTTCTGTATTCAGAGATAAACCAAATATGTTTCCAAAATGTCGAAGAATGGTCTGAAACAAACATCACAGGAAATAACAGTTTTCAATGGTATTTTTTGACTTTGTCACAAGTAAATTGGGCATGTTAAGAAAATTACGTCGAGTTTTTATGAAAAGAAATGCCTGATATTAAAATCGACGACAATTGTCTGTTTGAAGTAGAAAGAAGACTGAATGTATATTTAAATACTAAGAAATTAGATCACAATTGGAAAATCAACATGCTGAGAAATTGGTAAAAGATGGATGAAATTGCTTTAAACCATTTCAAAAATGAACACATTCCATATGAAAATGTAATTATTCTTGTTGAATTTACGTTGTGCTGCCCTGGAACTAATGCAGCAATTGAAAGAGTTTTTTTCAGTTGGTAATGATTTTTGTGAAGTGACTAGTGAGAAATCAATATTGAACGTTAATATTTTAGCTACAGTGCTTACCGTAAAATTCAGTATGAAGGATATTTTTTGCCCAAACTTTTCGGTGTATTAGAAAATTATGGACAAAAAAAAAAAAAAGGCATTTAATGGAAAAAAATACTCGTTTAAGACTCGTTAATTAAAAAGAATGTAAGCGTAATCAGCGTATTTTTGTTTGAATTAATAAAATGTTTCATATATTAAAGTTGTAATTTTTCCTTAAATTTTTCGTCCTCCTTTTCATTGTAAAAAAAAATGGTCACCTTACTAACACCCTTAAACAAAAAGTACGCACTTTATAATAGCATTGAGCATTTACTACATGGAAATGAAAATTAATGAATGCTGACAGTGGCGTAACGAAGAATATTAGGGCACCCCTGCAGTTTTGCGCCCCAAGGCGGATTTTACAAAGGATTGAAAAACCATAACATCAGGCCTTGGGCCCCCTCACGATGCGGGGTGTATGTTACGCCACTGTCAAGAATCCCCTCCCTAGAATACTTTTTAAGGCAGGAGTGAGCCAACTTTTCCAGGGTATGGGCTACTTCTAATTTTTTTAAGATGCTGCGGTCTACCCAGAGGCGTAGGTGTGGTAAGCTAAGAAAAAGGTCTACAATATTTATTATAACTTAATATATATTCCGTATTTATATATTAACTGCATAAAACTACAACAAAATACACTTCATCGACCGCGTTTAAAGCAAAACGCAAGATACAAATGCTACACCAAAAACCGATTTCGGAGACTTAATATTGTTTCTTTTTTTGCTTTGAAAATTTCGTCACTTATTTATACTAATACAAGTAGTTTGTGCATTAAATTTCATTTAATTCTGATGATTCCTTCATGGTGTTGCATTTTTTACAAACGGCAGTTTACATATTTATATTAATTGTAACTATTTAATAAAAAGTAACTAAAATAATTTTTTTGTTGACCTAAGTAGAAAATGACTAATTTTTTTTTTATATAACTTGTTTTCTTTTTCCTTCTTTTTGGATTAGGGTTGCCATCTTTCGGTTTTCGTTTGTTAGTTTTCTCCTGAACATGGCATTGGCGATAATGCGCCAAATATAGAAACACTTTAACACTACTAAGTTAATCATTTTATTCTATGTTTATGTTCGGATTGATTCGAGTTGTATCTAGAAAGCGATTATTTTATGATTAATATTTTAATTATCGATTAATATTCTGGAATATTATTAATATATTATTAATTTCAATTGTACTACTTTATCTTGTAAGTATATTCCTTCATTTATGAATTCCTTTATAATTAGAGTGAACTATTAAAATTTAATTAGTATCGTTAATTAGATCACTGACAATGAATCAATAAATTGTGGAACGATGCAAAATTAATATATAATAAAACTGCAAATCTACATTAGTGACTTCTATTCTTTAATTCTGCATGCTAGAATCGAAATGTTTCTTAATATAAGGTGACCAATTTTTTTTGCTATGAAAAGGAGGACGAAAAATTTAAGAAAAAATTACAACGTAAATTAATGAGATATTTACTAATTAACACAATAATACACTAATTACGCCTACATCTTTTTTATTTAATTACTTAAACAAGTATTTTTCCATTAAATGATTTTTTTATCGTCAATATATCATTTTCAAATTTATCGGAGATTTCGGAGCAAGAAATATCCTTTACATTTAATTTCTTAGTAAGTGCTGCAGCCAAAGTACCTCCTCTCAATCTTGATTTCTCGCTTGTCGAAAACTCATTACCAATTGAAGAAACCCTTTCAACTGCTGCATTAGTTCCAGGGCAGTACAAAGTAAATTCAGCAAGAATAACTAAATTTTCATATGGAATGTGTGGTCATTTCTGATGTGGTTAAAGTATTTCCACCCATCTTTTAACAATTTCAACATGCTGATTTTCAAATTGTTCTAATTTATCAGAATTTAAATATATACATACTTGTCTTCTAATTTCTTCAAACAGACAATAGTCATCGATTTTAATATCAGACGTTTCTTCCGATTAAAATTCAACACAGTTTTTCTATATATGCTCAATTGATTTGCGATGAAGTCAGAAAACACCATTGAAAACTGTTATTTCCTGTGATATTTGTTTCAGAAAAAAATGTTTATATATGTTATTTTGAAAATGTTATAAAAAACGTATTTAAATTTACATTTATTCGAAGATGTGATTTTATTTATTTCAGGTTACTTAGAGTTGACGCAGTAGTGCAGAGGCCACCCTTCTATCTCTATTTGCAAGGTAATCAATATAATTATACAATATTCTAATCGTAATCAAAACGATGATATTTTGATCATCATTTTTTCCTACATCCTTCATTTCATGATAACGACTTTTCAAAACTTGTCATTTAATCGCCTTATTTTAAAGCTGTTTTAATTATTTCAACATAAATTCTAGGGGCAAGGGTGAAAAAATTTAGAATTTTCTTTAAAATAAATACTTTTTCATGCGAAATTATATATTTTTGATTTTTAGCATTAATAATGTTCTGAATTAAAGACTGAAATATGGAAGAACGTTGTTTCTACATATTTTTGTGACAATTTTAATGAAGTCCTAAAAATCGTTTGAAAAAAAACGTTCCATAGATTCTTTTTTTCTATGAAACATTTTTGGAACAAAAAAAGGGGAGAGCAAAATAGATGCTGAGAGAAACATTTTACAATGTAAACGTATCCTTTTTAAGGATTTTTAATAAAATAGGGAGGGGAACGAGATAAATGCAAAATGATGGGTTCTTTTTTCCCCGTCAAAATAAAATCCAGCGTATAACGCGCATCTATACTTGCAAGCTACATTTTTCAAATTTTTATATACATTCGCCGTATAACGCTCTACGTCTTTTTTTACGAAGAAACCTGAAATGTACGTACTACACTACAATGCTCTTATGTTTTGAAGTCATTTATTCGAAGTATTATCTCAGGCTATTAAAAAAACAGTATACTTTTAGAATTACTTTTCTTGAAATTCATTAGGTTTTGTCAGTTGTTAAAAATAAACAATATTTCAATATTGAAGTCTAATTTTCTTAATGCTTATCTCTTTTTATTATTTGTAATGCTACCATTTTTATACCCGGCGTATAACGCGCCACCGTAAAATTCGATCTTATTTTTGTGTTTAAAGTGCGCGTAATGCGCCGGATTTTACGGTAATAGGAGATTTATATCAATAAGGATTTTCTTATAAATTTAAATGACTGCTTTTTGATCGACGAAATTTGCATTAATATTGTTACATAATATCCTTTTTTTCTATCATCAACCTTCCTCATAATTTAAGATAATCGCTTCGGTTTCTCTATATAATTGATTACTTAGTATAATCAATCTCTATTAATGTACTTTTTTATGCTATATAAGGGTACATATTAATCATTTTTATGTATAATATTTGCGAAAGAAACTTTGTTAAAAAGAAAATTAATCAATTAGCTGAAATTTACTAATTACTTTCTTTCATAACTGACTCATTCCAGAAACATTTTTCTAATTAATTATACAAACATATACTTAGATTCTAAAAAATATATCTCTATGAATCGATTTCTTTGCAATGCACGTAAATTACGGAAAATTAAAAGTCAAGAAAATAACATTTCAAAAAATTTGGTTCTTATTTGTGGTTCCGTAAAAATAATCGTTTCACTCTTCCCTTTTGTGTAGAAATTGTTTTTCAACTCCTACTATTAGTTCACTCTCTCCCTATATACATATACATTGGACCACAAAAGTGTTCGTACACTTGCAATTTCCTATAAAATTGAATGTTTTCGACGAATAAAAATTAATATATTGGAATTGTAATTTTTTAATGGTATCTGCAACTTGTTCTTAACGGAGTGACATAATCAAAATGTTTAAAAATAGTATAACTATTTTTTTTATCAAATTAATAATTAAAAGCTACTAAAAAACTATGCCACCAAAGTCTTCGCACACTTAACAAAAATCGGCAACATAGCTTTAAATATTGCATTTCTTTCTTAAGTTAGTATTTAGTAGGATATCTTTTAGTGTCCACAACAACTTTTAAACGTCTTTGTATAGATTTAATCAGTTTTGTTGTAATTTCTGCATCTATTTTCGACCATTTTTCTATGATTATTGTTTTTACTACACATTATGTGTTTATATGTCATGTTGTTTTTTTAAAAAAATCAAAATCTCAACAAATATGTTCTACTGGGCTAAATAAAGTGATTGAGGAGGTGTTTCAGAATTTCGGGACAGTTAGAGACACCAGCCGCGTACATTGAGAGCAGTGCCCCTGGCGTCATTATCTTGATAAAAAATGAAGTCGTCTCCTATATCCAAATTTTGGGCGGATAATTTAAAATTTCTCTTTAAAATATTTAAATAGAACTCGTGATTCACGATACCATAAAAATTTCTGAATTTTGGTTCACTGTATATATAAATATATCTTGTTCGAATTTTCAATCCTTAACCTTTAGTATTTAATATGGGATTTTACAGTTATGATAAACAAATGTTGTACAAAGATTTATTGTATTTTTAGGACATGAAAAAAAGTGCATCAAGATATTTTACAAAAAATAGTTACATTGTACGTTGTCATTTTATACGTGTATTTTTGTTTCTTTTATTCAAAACTTCTTTCTATAAGTTGCATGATTTCTGTACTCTAATTTGTTTTATGTAAATTCTGAAAGTGTTGATTGCATAGAAGTGGATTTTATAACTTTGGCAGTTTTTTTAAGACATGAAATATCAAAATTCTGGTGATGTTTCATTTAATTTGAACCCATACCATATACAATTTCTCAAAAACACTATGAAAAAGTTTTGTATATAACCTACAAATCGTCGGTCTAATTATCAGACTGCGTAACTCCATCTGGGGTGCTAATTTGATATAGTAAGGCTATGCGCCAAGTTGTTGTTTATGTTCACCCAGATGGGCCATAATATTACAATATGGTTTAGTTTGATATTTTTATCGTGCGATAATGTGGTTGCAAGGGGAATAACGAAAATTTGTGTTAATTTTTTTGTTCCGTGGTAACTCTATTAATTTCAGACGATTTTAATTCGATTGCTTTAAAAATTTAACAAATTCCATTGCATTTGTCCTTTTCGCTACTATTTCAGTCTTCTGTTGTATTTTGTGCTATTTTCGAATATGTATATTTCTATTACCATTGGTGAGAACCAGGATATTTTTTTAAAAAAAGAATAAGTGTTGTGCTTTTATATATAATTATTGCTATAAATCGTTCCTTTCCACTTTATTTTACTTTTTAATAAGGCTTTTTTGAACATTCCTTGTTCGATGAAATTCATTGAAGGAAGTCACAGTTTTTGGAATATTGGAAGTTATCAGCACTTATATTAACTGATATTCATTAATTTTAGTATGTATTATGTAATTATTTTATTTGCAATGTAATATAATATTTATTATATCGTCGGCCTAATTATCAGAATGCGTAATATCTTCTGGATCAACTTACGTCAGCAAGTAAAAACTTTTTACTATGCGCGGGAATTATTTCAATGTAATTATGAATCTATTCGTAAAGATGATCAAGGAACTGAATTTGCAAACAACGGGTGCCTTACGAGTTTCGTCCTTCTCGAGTAGTAATGAATAATTTTTTTCTAGAATATAAGACCCCGGTTGTGAATAGGAAAGTTCTGGTGTGACGTCTGTTCCATCGTAATCAATGTTTGATAAAACTTCATATTCTGTCTCTGTCCCCCTCAAGTAATAAGGAACATTCTTACGAAATGTAAGATTCTGTGTTGTTTTCCAGATCTTTTCGAATAATAAGCTCTTCTGATTCACTGTAGTCAACGTTTTGAAGTATTTTTAATGTTCATGGATTTTTAAACATCTGGAATATTTCACCTGGAATTTAAATAAACTATTTACGCTAATTCAACTATATATAACTATAAGTATAAACTATGTATATGCTATTCAAATAAGTAGTGTCCTTAAATAAGATAAGTACGATAAAGTTTGGAAATTGGTATGCTTAAATACACCTTTCAACGGGTGACGGAGCAGTTTTTATAGTAATCTAAAACAAAACACCGATTACCTACTCGATAAAAGCTTGTTAAAAACAACACTTCTACCCAATTAATAGGATAAAGCAGCGCAATTCCTAACTAGAAAACCGAACTCTTGCGTTAAGGTATCCGACTACGTTCGGAACCGTGATTTTAAAAAAAAGCATAAATGGGGATAACTTTCATGATATTTAATGTCACTTAGATTAGAATACATGTATAAAACTGTTTTAAGGACATTATGACAAAAAAAAGTTATTTAAATACAAAATTTTGACGAAAAATGAACTTATAATCTTTTTTCAAAATGTTCTCCTTTTATAAAAAAAGCTTCTAAAATAATATTTTGTGTGTGTGTGTGCTTATACAAAGTAAAGACTCCTTCAGAGTATCTGAACTATTTTTTTTTTTTTAAAAATTCACATTATTTTTAGAGTTACAACCCATTGAAATAATTATCGGCATTTTTTTCTTAAAATTTCTCCCCTCTGTTGTCGTAATACATGAATAAACCCACTTCTAAGTTATATATTTCAAAAATTCTAGTTGAGCCTCTATACAGAGGTCTGAGCTATATACAGGCAAAATATTATTATAATAGAAGCATTTTTCACAAAAGGCGAATATTTTAAAAATGGGTCATTCTGTGTTAATCTTTTGTAAAAATATTGTACTTAAATATATTTTTTTATTGTGATGCTATTCTTATAACAGTTTTATATACATTTTCTAATCTAAGTGACACTAAATATCATAAATATTATCCATTTATACGCTTTTGCAAAATCACGGTTCCGAACGTAGTCGAATATCTTAAAACAACAATAAAACCTCGTTACTCCAATCAAAATTTTGGAAAGCTGTATAACACATTGAAAATAATATTTTGATCTTGTAATTGGAAAATTACAACATACAATTACTTTTTCAAAATATTGTGTATTAAATATTACTACAATAAACGTTATTTTTACATACCTTATTGATCAAAACAGTGAGAGTCTTCCTTACGGCAGTGGCGAAACGGTACTGAAGATCGAAATTTATAACCAGGAAACGTGGTTAAGTCCAGCTTATATATATATATATATCTCAAGGCCCCTGGGCGCCCGCCCCTAGCGACCAATGGATAGACCGACTCTGGTAGATGGCATTAAAAGTCTGATTTCGATATTTTGTGGGAACGCATTGTGATAATTAAGACGATATATAATAATGGTTTTCATATTACAATTTATAATATTTACTAGCGGTCCCGACAGACGCTGTCCTGTACACACGTCTTAAATCCGAAAATTACAAACTTTTTTGAATAAGTTGTAACAATCTGGACCGTTTTGATGAAATTTTTTTATATAGTTATTACAATACCTCTGTCATCATCACGTGTACTGTTACCACAATTAGACCTATCGATTGCGTGTGAGTATGTATTTACTATAAATTAAGTTGAATATAGAACGTATTCTGAATAGAAGCTTAAACTTGTTTTGATTAAAGGGTAAAAAAAAAATAAAACTCGATCTATTTTTATAACAGGAATATTTTTTTAGTACACAAAAAATGAATTTTTTGTAATATCATTGAATGTACAATGTTTTTGGTTAATCCTTGAGGGGTATAAGCAAACAAATGCGATGGTTTGCCAAACCTCGGACATGCAACATATAATTGGCCGTGCGAAAAGCAAGAGTTTTCTAAATTTAAGTCACAAATTGTTATTGTTTGACCTTGTGACTTATTAATGGTCATAGCAAATACCAAGCGAATTGGAAATTGCAAACTTTTGAGTCGGTAGGTGAGTATGAAAGAAACATTGGGACCTTGAAGTTTGCCGCTCAAAATAGTAGCCTCAAGAATATTGCTCACGATTTTTTTTATGAACAATCGCGCACCCTTACATAATTTTAGTGCATTTTTAACTAATTGCGATATCGGACCGAATTGTGAATCTAAATCTTTCTCGAATCCACTTGAACCCACACAAAAAATATCATCCAAATCGGTCCAGCCGTTTAGGAGGAGTTCAGTCACAAACACACGCACAGAAGAATTATATATATAAAGATATATGCCGTTTCGTGGCGAAATGAATAATCTTTCCGATTCTGTAATTATTTTTTGTCTGATGTTGATAGAAAAATTAGACTGCAATTTTAAAAACGGCGAAAATATCGGAAAATTCTCCCCTCTTCTTTCTTTATTCTTGACGCGCATTAGCAGAATAAATAGCACACGGGAGTAAAACAATTATGCATTTTAAGGTTTTTAATTAGTATCTTTTTAACTAATTGCGATATTGGACCAAATTGTGAATCTAAACCATTCTCGAATCCACACAAAAAATATCAAAATCGGTCCAGCCGTTTAGGAGGAGTTAGTCACATACACACGCACAGAAGAATTACATATATAAAGATTATTTGAAAAGATATTAATTAAAAACGCTAAAAAGCATCGTTTCTCTGCATTTTTGTAACAATGAAGACCCGGTTTGGCTGAAAATAGATTTTCAACGCCAACTTACGTCATTTTTATAACGATAACGTTGTTACAACAATGCAAGTGAATATTGATCTGCTTTCCAATAGGAATAACAAGGAGCATTACCTAAATATCAACCCGTGTCTTTAAAAAAAAATGGCTGACTTGTTCATTTCACTAAAACAGTTGAGGGATTTAATTAATTCATTTACTTACAACAGGGAAAAGACCTCAAAAGAGACGTTATTTTAACATCTTGCGTGAATTGATCTCCTTTAGGAATCTGACAAAAGTCCTAATTTCATTGTTTCACTGCGACAGTTACGCCGGTGGAGTTATGCAGTCTGATAATTAGGCCGACGGAATGTTAATGCAGTCTCCTGTTTTTGCTTTCTAGTTCCTATATGTGGTATATTTCACTTAGCTGGTTGTTCTTCAATTTAATTAATTTAAAGAATTTTAATTTTAAATAACAGACAAAGCAATTACTTGTCCTTTGAATTTAAATATTATTTCCCTTCCTAATCTTTACTAAGTTAAAATTATTGTACATAATTTATTGTGTTTTTTGAATTGGAAGAGAATAATCTCCCCTCCTTCAAAAGCAACAAATTTTAATATCAAACTTTTTATGGGTATTTTTATTATGTGCATTTTTTGTGAAGCTGTAAAATAAATTTTTCTTGTAGAATTTTAGTTATATTATTTAAGAAAGAAAAGGGCAATTTCGTTACTTTTTTTTGTGTGTGAGCTGATTACTCTGAAGCATTCTAATATGGAATGAGAAACTAAAATATATCTAGGTTTTAAAACTTTAATGTGGTGTAGAAGTTTCAGCTCACACAATGAAACTCTTGTTATTTCTTTGGAAATTAATTTGTCATCCATAATGCATTAAAAGACAAGTTTTTACCACTAATTTCTTTGTAAACAAAGGAAGATCTTGAGGGCCAGGTGGTCGAGTGGTAGTGTATCTCGCTTCCACACCACAGGTCCGACTCTTCCCTACTGCATTGGGTCGATAAATGAGTACCAAGCTGGCTTGGAAAATTAAACACTGGGGTCTCACTTCAGACTGACCACCTGATCGGGACATCTGCTCATGCATATCAGCGCCCAATGGTCACATAAACTGGGCTGAGAATGGTAGGCCCTAGAAATGGGCTATTGCTCCACTGAGTTAAAGGAAAGGACCTTTTCATATCTTACTTTTATAAATGTATTGTATCCGGAAAAGAAAAATAAAAAACATTAATTTGATTAAATTAATTTTGATAGTGTTTAAATTAGACTAAATAAAATTCACAGAAACTTTTTTAAGAAAAACATGTTTTTAAAATTTTTTTGCTTACCATTAATTGCCTTATCATTAGGTGTTTAAAAATTTAACTTTTTGTCGTAAACCTAATAAGATAAAGTGAGAGAAAATTTTAGAAATTCTGCATAATTTATCCTTTATTAGCTAAGTAATCTGTTATTTAGGAGATGATTTTCTTTAAATTTTTTTTTACTGTAATATTTTGTTTGTTTAAGTGGATGACATTTAATACCGTTTTGTAAATATTTTTAAAAATTAATACTTTTTTGTTGTAAATAAATTGAAAAGGCCATTAGGATTTCCAGATAATTTTATTAGATATCAGTAAGATATAAAAATAGATATGATAATTGTACAAGATAATATAAATAAATTTTGAAAAAGCCATTTATAAGATTTCCAGAGAATTTTATTAAAAATTATCAATAAGATATAAAAACCGAGATATAATAATTGTATAAGATATTATGCATTTTGAATATTATAGCAGTTAGATTGTGTTGTTCTCTATTGGTCCTTGTATTATAGTGTTACATTCAGTCTTATTTAGATAGCAGATCATGAAATGCTTTATGTTAAAATTAAGAGTCAATAAATTGTGTATATTAAAATGAGTATGATTATTAAATAAAACTGTCCAATAAAAGAATTTTCTGCTTCTGTGTATACGAAAAATTTCATTAAAACAATTAAATTTGTTCTACTATAAAATAATTTTACTAAAAAGCCTATTTTCTTAAATATGTTTCTTAATTTATTTAAAGAAAGTCCAAATTATTTCTTTCTGAATGTTGGAGACAGGCGTTTCTAAAAAAATTTAAACCTTTTGAAGGGTAATAATTACAGAGGAGTCAGACTATAAAACATATCAAATGTTTGTTTATTATAAGATTATTTCAGATACACAAAACCTTTAAATGATGTTAAAAGCAATTTCATTTCCATCACAGAAGAATTCTTAATTATTAATCAAAAACTCATATTAACCAACTATTATTTTATACTTTCTGCTCTCGAAAAGTATAAAGCTTTTAAACATTATAAATAGATATGAAAATTTTTAAATAAACAAAAGAATATATATATATCCATGTTAATGACAAATCTTATTAAAATTTCATTTCCATAATTATGTTTACATGCATTTTATGTTTCTGAATGTTCCATGCTGTTATATATGAGACATTATAAAAATAGCATTTCTAAAAAAATTAAACATTTGTTGCTGGTAATTACTAAGGAAATCTGACAATGAAAGGTATAAACATTAATATTTCAAAATGGAACCATTTCATATCTATGTGTTTCTTAGAAATTAAACTATTTTATGAATTTATGTGGAGTGATACACTATCTACCAATAAGTAATTAAGACATCTATGAGAAGTTTTTCCAAGTTGAATTGTCTGAATTCTGTACTGTAAATCATTCTTGTGTGTAAATAAATGTAATAAACTAAAACAATAACTAAGGACTAACTGTAAGTGTACTAAAAAACAACTTAGAATAGCAACTTCTTAATAAACATATAAACAAACACTGCAAGTAACCGCCAGCTTCGTACACTTAACACCAAGTAAGTGACACAAATATACTAAACTGAAACAAAAATTATGCTAAAAAAGTTACTTCCTACCTAATTATTAAACAAGGATAGTACAAAAAAATATTAAATTCAATTAAAGTTTTAGAAATAAACTTCACACACAACATACAAGCATCTCAAGTATAGGAATTTCACACACTAAAACAAATCCCGGTTAAATGTTTGTATACTTGCCACGTGATTCTGACTTGGCGCCGCCTGTGTGTGAATTGACCCCATTCGGGTGGAACCGAGCGAAAACGTATTGTCCCGTGTGCATGGTGCTCAAAGCTAAGGCTAACGACAGGGTGTACATCTAGCCCTTTGCCGTGATGAATTTCTTTGTTCTCGATCTGACATTGTCAGACAGGTGACATTGGTAACAACAAAACGTAACATACATTTTGTTGCATTGTCGTAAATATTATTTTACTTAATATTGAAAATTCTTATCGTATACTATTTTACATAGTGTATTATAGAAAAGTTAAACTCTCTTAAACCTTTTTTATTGTTAGTGTGCCATCACACAAATTTTGAAAATGTTATAAAAAAACATATTTAAATTTACATTTATTTGAAGATGTGATTTTATTAATTTCAGGATACTTAGAGTTGACGCAGTAGTGCAGAGACCACCCCTCTACCTCTATTTGCAAGGTAATCAATATAATTATTACAATATTCTAATTGTAATCAAAATGATGATATTTGGATCATCATTTTTTATACATCCTTCATTTCATGATAACTACTTTTCAAAACTTGTCATTTAATTGCCTTATTTTAAAGCTTTTTTAATTATTGTAACATAAATTCTAGGGACAAGGGCGAAAAAATTTGAATTTTCTTTACATTAAATACTTTTCATGTGAAATTATATATTTTTGATTTTTAGCATTAATGTTGTTTTAAAATTGCACCCCATCCGGCGCTATATATATATAAAAACATCCTTTTTTAGGAATTTTTAATAAAATAGGGGAGATGAGGTTATCAGTCTCTATTAACCCTCCAAGCGGTCTGCACGTAAAATTCCGCCATTCCAGAGATGCTTTTTCTGCCTTCAAGCAAGATTCCCAAAAGCGTCCGAGCCGCATTCTTAAAAATACGGCTCAACCGCTTTTGAGAACCCCACCTGAAAGCAAAAAAATATGTGATGCATTTGTGAAGCATCTCCAGAATGGCAAGACTTTTAGTGCTGACCGCTTAGAGGGTTAATGGACTTTTTTATATTAAATTAAGTTTCTTACTTGAGACATATTAGTTTTTTTTTATGCAGTTATATGTTAAAAGTGGGGTGGGCAGACTTTTCCAAGTTATGGTATACTTCTAATTTTTTCAAAGTGTCATGGTCACCCAGTGGCGTAGGTGTCATGAGGTAAAAGAAGGGTCTACAATAGAAGTCGCCAACCTTTCAGCTGTGGCATTCCAAACCAACCTACCAACATGATTCAGCGTGTCCTGCAGTACTAAATATTTGAAACAATTCGATTTCCACGATAATAATGCAGAATTAGGAAATAGAGGTTAAAAATACAAATTTAGAAATTTATTTTATAACAATTGTGCATCATTTAAAGATATTTATTAGCATAAAAGTAAGCAACATAAAATATAACCATTACTTCAATATAAATTTAAAAAATTAAAATTGTGCACATAAATATGTATCTTTTAAGAATTTTTATTAAAATAAGGAGTTAACTTAAAATATGAATATTCTACAATATAAATAAAAAATTAAAATTGTACATATACTATGCATTTTGAAAAATATTTATGAAATAAGAAACATAAAATATAAGGGTTCATGTAACAAAGTGAAATAAAAAAATTAAAATTTTAATGTGAACCTTGTTACTGCAGAGCTCTACTTAATATTGCACTATCAGGGGAATAGTTTGTCACTTTCATTTTGACATGTTCAGAAATTTGTAAGTAAACTCAAAATATGTATCATATGATAAAGCATGTGTTCACATGAATATGTGGAACCGAAAGCGGAAAACAGAGCACATGCTACTTTTTTCAAAAAATTAAATCGTTCAGGTAATGACATCATAGCTGTCGTTTTATTGCTAGAGTTATCTCCCAAGTTTTTCCGTAACTCCTTGAATTTTGTTTTTCATAATTCTGAAGATGTTAGTTAAAAAAATTCCATTTCAAAAATTATCAATATCTACCAACTCAAAAATTGACAAATAGAACGGGATTATTATAGGGTCTATTAAATCAGGTTTGATTAGGAAGGAAACTATAGGCATACAAGTTTCAAAGGTTATGCATCTTTTAGAAAACTCCACCTTAAGTGCTTGAACGTAGGTTTGAAGTTCATCTTTGTCTATGGTTGATGTATTTGCAAGCGCTTTAACATTTGGGAAGTATTTGAAGACACTAGTATTAATATCACGGGAAAATATATTTAATTTTGTAGCAAAGTCTTTCCAATATTCAAAAAAGTTCAAGCACTGTTTGACTTTTTCCTTGCAATCCTAAGTTTAGTTCATTAAGATGTTTAGTTATATCTGTAAGAGAAACATTAATTTTTTTAAATAACCATTCCTTATCGTCTAATTCGGGAAAATGTCGTCCCTTCTCATTAAGAAAACTTTTAATGAGCTTCATGCATGACACAATATTCAATACATTACCACGACTAAGCCAACGGACATGACTGTACAAGGGAAGATCCCTATATTCACTTTCCATTTCTTCTAGAAGAGATTCAAATTGTATGTGTAGTAATGAAGATCGAGACACTATAAAATTAACTATTTTATTAACAGTATTCATTACAGGAATTGAGTGCTGAGACGAAATTTTGGCAACTAAACTTTCCTGATGTATTATGCAATGGAAGTTCAATATTTTATGTCCAATATGACTTTCAAGAAGTTTGACAAATTCTTTTTCCTTGCCAACCATTGCATCAGTAGTTAAACAAAATACAGTCAATCCTCTATATAACGAACTTTTCTATATAGCAAACTTTTTCCTGGAACCTTGAACATTTGACGATTTTTTTCGTAAAATAACCTCTCTACAGCGAAGTGCATTTTCTAAGTAACGAACTTTTTTTTGTGATTCAATTTTTGTTCTTCCCTTTTTTAAAGTATTTCTGAAAAAAGTTCAAGTTATTCTCTCTTTAACACATTTTATGGTGGTCGTAAATCTTGAACTGGTTTTATTAGATCCTAACTTGCCGAAAGCCAAAGAGTTCTGTACGTTTCATTCAAGAAGTGCAACCTTTAACCCCCATTGCCTAGTTTGCTAGAAACACCTTCGGTATCCTCTTTCACCCTCAGTGAAGGTGTCCCGTGTTCTAATTATAGAATAATGCATGTTAATATTTCTTGTATGCTTTAAATTATAAAATGCCCTTAAAATTCATTAATTTTAGTATAAAATTACTTTCTTTAATATTGAAAATACAGTGAATTCTTCGACATTTT
The DNA here is from genome assembly GCA_019973955.1 of Trichonephila inaurata madagascariensis. Taxonomy (NCBI): domain Eukaryota; kingdom Metazoa; phylum Arthropoda; class Arachnida; order Araneae; family Nephilidae; genus Trichonephila; species Trichonephila inaurata. The sequence continues at coordinate 18,219 of BMAV01014478.1, forward strand.
TTTTCTTGTTTTCCTTTCTTTCATTCTTTTTCGATGGGTAAGATATATAAAATAAACATATTATTTTAAAAAAAGGTGTGAATAATTACTTTTTTAATATATAGTGTTTATGAATTTAAAATTTGTTTTATGTGGTGTATAAAGTATATTAAAAGATGAACTTCTGTATAACGAACTTTTTTCCTTGATTTAGGGACTTCGTTATTTAGAGGTCTGACTGTATTTTATTTGTATTAATATTTTTTCTTTCAAAATGAATGAAAAAAGAATATTCTATCCTTTAGTTGTACAAGACAAAGGAATAAATGCTTTATAACTCTTTATAAATTCGATTTTTATCACAATATCTTGGAATTACTGAAAGGCGTGCTACATCCTTCACGACTTTACTTTCATCAAGAGCAATACTATATGCAAGAGTTTCTTGTAAACTTGAATTTTGTTTCGCAGTTACATTTTTTGCCATTTGTGTTATTCTTTTAACCGTTTGTGCAGAAGCAGGTATTTCTTGAATTAAGAGATAATATTGTTTGCAAGTTAGGTAAATCGCTGAACAATATTTCAGCACTTTTTAAAAGTGTGTCCTTTGTATGTTCACCATCTGTAAAAGGTTTTCATTTAGCTGCTAAAGGAATGAGCTATGACGAAACTACATTCTGTCGCTTTTGGTTCGACTCCAATTGTTTGACATAAAAATTTAATTTCCTTTTTTATATCCAAAAACAACTCTTTCTAAAACTTCTCAGAATTCTTAAATGCGGCCTGGTGTTTGAAAAAATGTCTTCATACACTTGACGTACGACATACCACACTTTTGGGAGATATAACACATACAGCGATCTTTTTGTTGCATGAATCCAAATTCGTTCGTCCAAGAGTCTTGGAAAGCGCGAACATCCAGTTTCTTTTTTTAGTCCCCATTTGATTCAATATATGACTGGGAATTGTCGCAATAATTAAACAAACAATGTACAAATTTTCACAATAAAACCAACAACTTGACAAAGTTAAAAGTAACCTAAAAATCACGTCGCGCATCAAACAAAATTCAACTTTTGACTGAAATCATATCCGATATTCGTATATTGAGGTGACTAATAGAAAACAAGAGAAGAACATAAAAAAATAAAATGGTGTTCTAATACCTATTTCTGTTAGCTTGATTTGCAAAAAGTGTAAAAAAATAAAATAATTATGACTTAATACAACACTCAAAAAATTACGCAGTTGCTCTTAATATTTAGTTAAAAGGGACATTTGTTATGAAATTAAGATTCACGTGCCTATTTAACCCACATTGGATTTTTTCACCAATTTATTTCCAATCCAAATTAAATATATTGATAAACTCAAACTCAGTGGCGCAACAGCCCTTGAGGGCCAGGGCCTACTGCGCCCATCCCAGTATACGTGACCATTGGGTGCTGAGGTACATGAGTCAGTCTGAAGTGAGATTCCCAGTGTTTGAGTCCCTAAGCAAGCTTGGTACTCATTTATCGACCCACTGCAGTAGGGATGAAAGGCTGAGTCGACCTTGCCCAGCCCGGGAATAGAACCTGGACCTGTGGTGGGAAAGCGCGATATGCTACCACTCAACCTTCAAATATATTGAAAGAATAACTATATTTTTGTTTATTATATTTCCTTGCGAAAAGCTCAAGCAAAGTTTGATTTATACTTAAGACATTTATTTTCTTTTTCCGTAGATGCCCAAGCTTTTGGCGGGTAAAGCACAAACTGCCTTCTTTTTTTATTCACTGGAATGTGATGAATAATTCTTAATTTTACAAGTATTACTCAATCATTTTTATTTGCATCGAATTCTTAACACTTAATATAAGTCACATTTTAACAGAAGATTTTAATAAGCAAGCAAACTACAAGCACGCTGATTCAGCAGAAACGTTTTATGGCAGAGAATTGAAAGTGAAAAATAACCTTTATATAAAAATGTATGAGGCGTTGAAGGGAGAGACAAAGTGATTTTGATTTACCTTATAATTTTGTATAGGAGTAGTGGCGTGCCACTGAGAATTGCTCTGCATGCCATACACTTGCCACTGAAAGTCTGCATATAGGTGATCGTCTTTCATATTCATGCAGAGATCGCTAATTAAATGAAATCTTTCTGAATCAATACTATTTTTTATTAATTCCTCTAATGTCGTAAATTCAAATAGTATAATAAGAAACAATCACCTGAATATTACACAAAATAATACAAATATTTATTACTTGAGAACGACACAAATCGTGTGCGTCAAAAGTCTGCGTACACTGGAAAAAAACCTTTACAATAATGGATCATAACTAAAAGTTTATACTTCTTAAGCTATTTCGTTCTTTTTATAACTCTATCAACATATTTGGCAAGGAATGAATTAGTTTAGTTGTTTCATCTCTGGATATTTTGTTCCGTTCTTCTACTCTGACAGATTTGAGCATTTCCTTGGAAGTTATTACAATGTCCCTGATTATTCATTCGAGTAAATCCCACAAATGCTGTATTGTGCTTAGGTCTGGGGACCAGGTTGACTTTCAGAATTTGTTTGGGACATGTCAGAACAGCCATATCTTCACAATGTGAGCTGTTTGCTTGGTATCTTTGCACTGAAAGTAAAAATCATTACTCGTTAAAAACGTTAGATGCGCATACTAAAAGAAACACACGCAGTTATCAAGATACTGGAAATGCCAGTGAATAAAACTGCAACCCAAATTTGAGAGACGTTTTCAAGAATTAACTAGACTGGAATCAAAAGTTGCATTCATGGGTTAACCCATTTGGCAATGTTGATGTGAAAAATATAACTAAAAATATGTTACATTTTCTCTTTATGTCTCGAGGAAAACGAGGTTTTTTCTCCTTCAAAAGGATGTAATTTGTTAAGAATAACTTTTGGAATCTAATAGACAAAGTAAAGTATCCCAATTTTTAAAAAGCTGCAATTCATTTATAATCTTTCACTCTACCTATCGGTGTGAATCTACATTTTGAACGAATATAATTAAGGCAACATATCATTCCCATTTCACAGTCAACCACTTAGAATCCAGTGCAGGATTAGCAGTTAGTAATTGTGTATCGAGGTATTCAAGATTGGGGCGGGTAATATGAAGTCTTTTATTGAGACTATAGCTATGAGAACTAGTTTTAAGTGAAAATTATTTATTTTCTGAAGTATTGTGAATTATTTGAAAATGCATCAGTTGATATTAATAAATTTATGGGTATAATTATTATATTTGTATATTGCGTTTTACTTGAACGCAGTTTTAACCCTTTAGCAGGCAGTGGCTAATACGTCTAGCCACATATTAAAAAAATTTTCTCAAAGCGGGTGTTGGATATTTAGTCTATCTATATGCATTCATTGAAGCTAAAATGCATAAAAATTAATACTGATGGCAGCACAATACCTTTTTTTGCATTTCATGTCCTCTGATGGGTAGTTAAAAACAGTTTTTCTCAGTGTAAATTTACAAATTGTATTTTGATTACTATAAATAAAATTTCTGATCTGTGAAAAAAATTTTGACATGTCTTAAGTATACTTTTCTCTCATCTGAATGAATTAAGCAATTGTACAATTAAAAAAAAAGTTTTTGGAAACCTTTAATATGTGGATAGAGGCTCTATCCACTAACCATCTAGAACAGAAAAATGACCTTGTAATTTTCGCCTTTCCTGTTCTCGAGAGAGAGTATTTAGAATCAAGTGAGAATGTTGGCGGTGGGAAATATAAACCAACTTTGTTTACAATATGTGGTACAAGATTTTCAGGTTCGAAAATTGTCCATTACAGCTTTCCTGCTCAGAGAAAACGTTTACATATTAGTCAGTTCCACAGTAAATAGCTCATCAAATTTGGGAAATAACTAATTTAAATTCTCAAAAATATTACTTTATTTCTAACTTTTCATACTAAAATTAAATAAAATATCAAACGTGGATATATACCAAGTTCAATGTATATTCTATATATTTTTTAAATAAGTATTCTATGTTGTACAATTATTCTATTATTATTAAATTACACTTATACTTTGTATTTAATTGTTATTGAAATAGTTATCAGCATAAATGTTAATTTTTCATAAAAAGTTAATTGCAATACGATTCATTTTTTCTGTCCTGAAAAGTAAGTTAAATGTCCTAAATGTGCAGTGGCTATAACATCTAGCCACCAGCTAGGAAAATAACCCAAGATTAGGTATTTTTTTTGTGACTAAATATTTGTAGAGGATGAGAACATTACATTTATCAAGTACTTTATCACAGAAAATTGTATTTTAGCTTTGTGCCCTTTAAAGGGTTAAAACAGTAAGCTTTTCTCCTGTAGTTATGTAGGTAATACACATGTTCTGCATTTATTATTGTTATAATACAAATATTATGGAGTTTTTATTTTTTGCTCATCACACCTACGTCACAAGGACTGCAACACATTGAAAAAAATTAAAAGTTTACCGTGCCATGTAAAACTCTGGCCACCCCTGGTCTATGTATTTTTATACAAAGTGTCAAAATAGAATGTTACCCGAATGGTCGTTGAGGATAACTGAATGGAGCGATAAGTCCTGTGGGGCTCTGATTTTCCCTCCTGTATTATTAGATGACTGCACTGAATTTTCTATTGGCCAGTGTATGTTAACATAATTAAGATGATAAATATTTACTACTAAAATTAATAAAAATATTTTCTTTATAGGTGACAAAACAAAAAGCTTTTTTAAAAGCTACAAAAAGCTGTAGTTTGGAGAAATGGAAAGTAGGCGGAGCAAGCCCAGCCAATCTGAAGTATCACATAAAACTTCAAACATTGAAGCAGGGTAAGTTTAACGTTCCTGATTGATATATCTTTCGTATTAAACTATGTGAAGAGGGTTGTGCTATAGATAGAATGTTGTTTACAAGATGGTTCAAAAGTAATGTACAGTTAATGGGCTCAATTCATGTGACATCATAGTCACATGATAGTGAAAGCCACGTGATTCTAGCCAATCAATTAAAAAACTCATGCGACGTCATAGTCACACGATAAAAACTACCTTGTGTTTCCAGCTAATCAGTTCACGCACTCCAGTGTTGCCAAATTTTGCTCTTTGCAGAAAAAACTTTCTCTTAAACCTTTAAGCGGTCAATTATTTTACCAGAAATGCTTCCAAAAAAAGGCATATTTTTTTATTGCATATAATTAAGTACCATACTAAATAGAATAAGAATATTAAGAATTTTTTATTTTTTCACTTTTAATGCTTTTACAACATTTTTTATTTTACAATTTTGGACACAACACCCCTAAATGTTTGCTTTTTTCAAGTACATTCTGCATGCAGTAAAGAATGGTTTACAAGTTCTGCAAAAATTTCTCTCATACTTACTGTGAATTTTTAAGTTTACAATTTTCCAAACAGTTCAGAAGTCTTTTTGTGTATGGTACAATTTGAAGCATGGTGTAATGCAAAGTCCTACATCACAATCAGGGCAGAAATAACGTGTTTCTTTTCGGATTCTCTTTCCATTCTCATTTCTTTTCGAGCAGCACACTGCGCATTGTCTTGCAGGTCTCAGTTTCTTATCTGTGGGAGCAATTATTTCCAAAAAGTGTCTCTCTGTCAATCTCAGAGGATTAGGCTCCGAACCTGGTCGTCCACGGTGGAAATTTAGTTCCGAATGATATTTTTTAATTACACACACAGTCAATGAGATCAAGTCTAAATTCTAGTTGCGTGTTTTTTCCTCCGTTTTTACGGTAGACAACATATGAGTTCCATACAGCAATGTCGAAAATATGGAAAAAAAATTTTCTGTAACATTTTTTACCCCTTTATAATTTCAGAACTTTTCAAATTTTGGTCCATGTGGTCTACTCCTCCCATAGTATTATTATAGTCCATGTCAATTTTCGGTTTTTCTTTCATTTCAGAGCGGACTTGAATTTGTTCCATTTCAGTATTGTGAATTGTGGAAAGTAATGAAACTTTTATCTTATCCATCCACTTCATCACAGTAACTTTTCCTCTCTGAAAAGCTATAATCTCTCCTTTTTTCAATTTTTTTCCTGCATTTCCTTTGGGATTTCTTTTCTCTTGAGGTTTAGTGTGCCCCATATGTCCGTTCGACATGAAACAAGTTTGTCTGCTAATTCCAGCGAAGAATAATAATTGTCTATTGTAAGACAGTATCCTTTATGAAGCAAAGGCTCCATCATTGTCAGGACAATTTGTGATGAAAAGCAGAGTTTAGAATACTCGGGTTTCAGAATAGTGTCTTTTCCTGTATATATTATTATTGACCAGACATAACCAGAAATAGATTCACACAACATAAAATATTTTACTCCAAATCTAGCTTTTTTGAGTGGAATAAATTGTTTCCATCCTAGTCGTCCTTTGAAGAGCATAAGGCTCTCATCTATTGTTACATCTCGCTCTGGTGTCACGTTTCACTATATTTCTCATTGAGATGTTTCAGAACTGGCCAAACTTTTACTAATCTTGGGCATTTGTGATTTTGTGGGTCAAATGCTGCATTATCAGAAAAATGCAAGTAGCGTTGCAAAAGGCAGAATCGGCGATGAGACATTATTTTAGAGAAAAAAGGTGTATTAGTGTTGAATATCTTTTGCTCCAATAATGATCAATTCCAGGTTTCTTTACAATTCCTTGAAGTATATTGAGAGCGAAAAATACTTGCAAGTCTTCCACAGTAGTTTCTACCCGAAATTTACTCTTTGAGAATTGTCTTGCAACACTGGATTGGATGCACTGTTTAGCATATTTATTTGTCTCTTCCACAATTTTACTCATTAGTGAAAAATCAATGAATGTTTCATAAAATTGTAGAACATCAGTAGTGTCATCAAATTGTACATGCACAGAGGGAATACCAGAAAATTTAAATCGAGGAAATGGAACAGGTGGATTTTTCACATCAACCTCAGTAAAAATTCTTGCAGAACTCAAATCTTCATATTTTTTTTATTCATTTCACCATTGGAATGGGAGTCTAAATAACTGAGCATATTTTTCATGATATTGAACATTGATCAACATTTGCTGATGAAGGAAGAATAGTAATAATCTTTTTTTTTCAACCAAAGAAAATGTCATAGAAATGTACATGCATAAAATCTTTAAAAATCTATATGAACAAATTGTAAGAAGGAAAGTTAAATCATAATGACCACACAACAAAAATTGCATTTACTCTTAATTTTAAAGTGCAAAAGAAAATTACTTTGTTGATCATTCAATCCCATCCATAGAGTTTCTATGAAGATCTTCTTTCCATGAGAACAAAAGATGAGTATTTATCGGTTATAAAAACTATGAGGTCAAAAAAAGCAAAATGTAGAAAATATGCCAAACTGTTAATAGCAATTACTGTAATTTTGTACTATTTTCATTTTGTTATTCTGCTAGGTAGGATTTTCTACTTTACAGTAAGCAAGATTTGGAATTTGTTGGTTGAACAAAGTAAAGCAATAAAGTTTTTTCTAATAGAAATATTGTAACAGATTATTATTACTATGTTTAACATAAGAATAAAAGCAGATTAGGAACTAATTTGATAACGGGGGTAATTGGGCCAAGTTCTGCTTGGCGTGATCCTTATCACGCCAAGCAGCGTTTCTTGTTGCTGGATTGAAATCCAATATGGCGTCCTAGCGGTAATTTAAAGGTACACAATAATTTAAAAGAATTGTTTTGAAATACATTGAAATGTATTTAAAATAAAGGATATAGGAAGAGATTGATAGTAAACTAGATCAATCAATAAATAATGAATAATATTATCTAATAAAAAGTAATATGTAGTAATAAAAGTATTATAAGCAGCATATAATAATCTGAAAATATTATTTTATCGTAATTATATATAATCATATAGTACGATTTTATAACGGTTATTAGAAATAATAATCATATAATATAATTAAATAGTAATTATTAAAAAGAATAATCGTCGAATTGTAAAAAATTAAAAATAATGCACAAGAGAACGCGTAATACATAACTATAAATAAACAACATAAGAATAGTTATAAATAAACAAGACATAGTTATAAATAAATAAGATAATAATTATAATTAAATTACAACTATAAATAAATAACAATATTAATTATAAATAAATAACAAAATATATGTGATAATATTTATAAATAAATGCTAAAAGAAACAATTATAAATAACGAATATTATAGGATAATTACCCATAGTAATAATTGCATTTTTTTTCATTATGAATAAAATAATTACATAATGTATGTTAAAAGTAAGTTAGTATCAATTACATAGTAGTGAAAGCTTGCAATATGAAAGTTCCTTCAACGAATTTCATCGAACAAAGAACGTAAAAAAAACACATTTTTAAAACGAAAATAAACAATTTATAGCGATAATTAAAAGCACAACACTTATTCTTTTAAGAAAAAAATATTCAAGTAGTGACTCATTTTAGAAATATCCATATTCGAAAGTAGCCCAGAATTAAACAGAAGACGCAAATAGAAAAATTAAACTGAAAATGGTTAAATTTTGAAAGATATCGTCTGAAATTAAAGGGTTATAGCGGGAAAAAACGAATAAAAGTTATTTCTAATATACGTTTTCCCCATGGCAACCACATCGACAGACGATAAAAATATTACGGCAACCATATTGTAATATTATCGCCCATCTTGGCGAACATAAACAACAGCTTGGCGCTACTACCCCTGATATCAAATTAGCACGGCAGATTACTTCATTATCTAAAAAATCCACTGATATTTGTGTTGAAGAATAAGTGATATTATCAGTACTTGCATATAAGAGTCACCACAGCCAAATTGGCGCCTCATGAATTGTAACGTTTTTCGCCAAAATTTGACCAATTGGTTTTTTATATAAAAATTGTTAAAATCTTTGTTGTTTTGGTATCAAGGTGTGATTTGCGTTGCATCAATTTTGCTGTGGTGACGCTAATATATAAGTACCTCATTATCCAAGCTTTGTTTACAAAAAGCTTCATCACGTACAAACTCTTTTGAGTCACGGTATCACATAACTAATACAGTTTAGAAAATAAACAAATGTAAAACTGTGTGACACTAATATAGAAATTATAGCATTAATTTAAATTAAGCCCTAATTTTGACGCAAAATCTTAAATATAAAAAATTTAAACATGAAGTAACCTAGCATACAGCACAAATTATAACATTAATTTAAACCGAAAAGAGACCTTAAATAGATAAAAAGTTTAGTTTTAACTACCATAGTACTAACTTTTTAATTCGAACTAGCATAAACAGCTCAGAAAATCTTATGCATAAATAAAAATTTGCATTAGCATTCATATTCTTACATATTAGTGCCACAACATTCAAATTGGCACCATGCAAATCATGCTATTTCCCACCAAAATCTTACAAATCTTTTTTTTCATATGAAACACATAAAAATCTTTTTTTTATATATCAAAGAGTGATTTGCATGGCACCTATTTGGCTGTGGTGACACTAATAGGTAAATACCTAAAATTCTAACTTAAATCACGATATCGACAATCTTATTATCCCAATTAGTTTGTATTGAGTGCCATTTTCTTTTTGATATCCTAATATTATAATCACGAAAGTTTGTATGTTTTTATGTTACTCTTTCATGCAAAACTGAACGGATTTTAATGAAACTTTACTATAATATAGCTTATACAACAGAATAACACACAGGCTGTAATTTATAAAGATATTGTGGGAAGTGTTCAAAATAAATTAATTAGAAAAAAATTTTCTATGCCCACTTTTTTTTAATGATTTTACTATGCATGCTTGGTAGTAACAAATTGATCCTTATATCAAAATAAATACTTTAATTGCTTCTGGACTATAATAATAAAATTTAGTTTGTTTCTTTTGTTGAATTGAAATCCACTTATGCTCTCAACGGGGTTACAGGAGGAATTGATGTTAAAAATTCTGTTTTTGCTCTATTAGATTTAGACTTTTTGGAATTTAGCACATGTTTATTTTACAGAGTAGAGATCCATTTAAAATTTCTTTTGCAGAAATCCACTTGATTATTGGGTTAAGTGAGCGCAAAAAATCTTTCTACTTCTATTTGAGATATTATAAATTCTGTCCTTTTTATATCAAGAGGCAAGAGTTACAGCTATTAATATAATAAATAAAGGAAGAACAATAAGCTTTTCCAGACCAAATTGTCATGCTATTAGGTTGGAAGTAGGCAAGATGTATCAATATTCAGGCGAAGATTTAATTCCAAGCTTTACTTGCTTTGGGGCCGCTACCTTGAAATCAAAATCAGATGAATTGTAGCCCAAGCACATCTGTAGATTGATAATACCACTAACATTCAGGTTAGCGAGAATAAGGAAAAGCAAAAACACACAAACCCAACGTCCTTGCAACTGTTTAGTACCAAAATATGTACAAATGTTTTTGCATTGTTGACTCTTTAAAAATAACAAAATAAAGAACATGGCAAAAGCTAAAATTTTTCAGATACAGCAAAAAGGTTCAAAGAGTGTAATCAGGCTTTTTGGATACTCATAGTACAACAAAGATTAATCAGGGGCATAAAATGAAATAGAACATTTTATGGAAAGTAAATATCTTTAAAAGTGGCCAGCACACTAAAAATAGTAGCTTTAATAATATTAGGCCTTGCAAAATGGGTAATTGTTCTATTACGCAATCAACATGTATTGCAAATCACAGTATTATATAAAAATTAATTATAAGTAAAAACTACTCAGATACATAAATTTAATGCGGTGGCTAGGCTTTAATATCACCCACTCACATTGGCTAGTTAAAATCCATCTGATGTTGGGATCACGGCACAGAAGGTTGTCGGCGCCAATGTTATGTTAAGATTAGAACTAAATCATCGCCACTTTAACGTAACATCTTGCCTACTTCCATCCGCATAGAATGACCATTTCGTCTAAAAATTTGTTCTAAAATTGCATTCCTTTTTTTTAAATTCTTAAAAGGATAAAATACTTTGAATGTAAAATGATTCAACACACCGACGACATCGAAAATCTACTATTATCATACTTGTGTTGCCAATCCAAAAAATGAAATTTAGAAAGAACATTTTTTACGATGATTTTTTCGAAAATCAAATTTTAATTCCACCACAATAAGTTAAAAAAACGAATAAATGCAACCATAATATAAATCTCCGCCAAAACTGCTTAAAACATTAATTTTCGCAAAGTTAAGACGACACGTCTGATGACGTCATATCTCCATTAAGCTGAAAAATCGCTTAAAAATTGAATTTTAAAAAATAAAGTGAATTTCGAAAAACACTCTTCAACGTGTTCAGGATAATGATCTACAGCTTCTACATGCCAAGTTTCAGACTTCTGTGTTGCTTAGTTTTGCCGGTACAGCTGAAACACACAAACTGTTTGTTTTATTATTATAGATAATGATTATTTTGCAACACTTTTTAAGCTTTCATTATAATATAATAAAACAATTTTAAAACGCGTTATACTTCCTACTATATTGTGAATATTCCATTGTTAATTATCTCGGATTCCACGAGATAATTTTATACTCGTAGTTAGCACAATGTCTTGCAAAACTAAATAGTTTTCTAATGGAAAATGCACCTTTTTACATTTGTTGAAAACAACACCTATAATGAAGGAAAGGGAACAACATTTCTACAGAGTTGATGTTAAAATTAAAATTTAAAGGGACATGGTACGATTTATGCAAAAAATTTTAGTTTAAGGATTTTTAAAATTTTTTTGGTCGCTACTATGTAAAACAGATTTGTATACTATGTAAAACAGATTTTGAACTCAAAATTTCATGAAAGGCTAGCCATATAATTTTTTAAGGAAAAAAAAATTGTGAAGTGATTTTAAAATGCTACTCCTGCTACAAAAATTTACGTACACGCATGAAATTTGATTTACAAGTACGTCAAACTATCTATAACAAAAGTTGGTATGGGTTTTGCGATAACATGATTGGTATTCTTACAATATCTCATTTTATGAATGCTAATTGAAAATTCCTTAAAAAATGTATAAATTCTGAGTTCAATTATTTTTTAAAAAATAAGTATTGCTTTAATTCAAAAATGCATACCAACTTTTGATACATGTAATATTAGCAATGGGTTAAGAAAAAAACCATTAAAGCATTAGGCACAATAGAAAAAAAGCTGTAACATTTTTAAATGAAGACGAACTAGTTATTTTATCTTTCTGAGATAAGTAAGTTTAAAGTTTTGATTTGCCATAGGGATGTGAATAAAAACGAATGTTAAAGTTATAATTCTGCGTAATAGAGCTTTCAAATTTTGTGAGATTATAGAAAAGTATATAAAGAATAATGTAGGCTAAAAAACTAGATTTGATTTTTTGACCGATTTTTGTCAATTGAATCGTACTGTGCCTTCTTAAACAAGAATAGCTTCTGAATTTTAGGTTGCAAATTCTCTCTTGCAAAATACATGGGATTTCTCACTATAAACATTTTAATGCAATTCAGATCAATGCGTTTAAGTGAAATATATTTTTCTAAACGTAAGTGGCTACAAAAACAACGTATAAAAATAAATTAAAACTCAGAATATAATGTGTTTGCATTTAATCTCAATAGACCTAGGCCTCGAAAGTTCGTATAAAAAAAAGCAAGCACATATCTCAGTTATTAAACATAATGCATGGATAGGTGAAACTTGAGTCATAAATTAATATTATTAATGAGTAATTATACTTAAAAAAATTATACTATAGAATTTTTTAACAGTAAATGCAATACTTGTGTGACATAGTCATCTGTCGATAGCTATGTCTTGGGGGTTCCGCGTAAGTTAGAGGTGTGGGATTATCGGAAGGATGAGACATTCTATAATTCTTAATATGACTTTTATTAAGAATTTAACTTAATTTACTTAGATAACGAACAAACTTATATTAAGTGAGAATAAACCAAAGTACGCCGCTTTAATTAAGTCAGATCACGCAATTAGATCACTTATCAAAATATAACTAATTATCTCCACCTAATCTCAATTCAATAATTTACTAGCGTTCGAGAATATAATCCTCCTACCTTGGTTGAAGGCTCAACGATACCGATACTTTCAGGTAGACTGATGTGCTCGTGTGCATAGTTGCTTTCCTTTGTATATATTAGCGAGGGTGGGCGTCTCCGTGATTCCTGGAGTAGGCTGTCTAAACACACTTCCAACTGTTCCACACTAAGCTTTCTAAGATTGCCATCCCTTTCTCACTAAACTTTCTATCCTTTTTAAAGGTTATCTTATTTGCATTGTTGCTTCGTTTTACTCTTGAATTGGGTTGAAAGTTTTGCCATTAATCGTGGCCGTCAAAGAACGTAGGAGTTATGTTAGAAGAAGAACGCGAGAGATGTCACACTTGTTTTAATTGCCTTTCCATATAGTGCCTGTAATATGTTGATTTACTTTAAATAATATTTTGGGATATATTCTTCGAAGTATGTGTATGGAATGGGGTTCCATAAAAACACTTTCTAGTTCTACGGGTTCTACAAAAGCACCTTCAAGTTCTAGGGGTTCCGCGAGTTGAAAAAGTTTGTAGAACACTGATACATATACTACATTATAATGAAATTTTCATCAGCTATGAAATGGAGAAATTTTTAGGTATTGTTGTCAATATCTGCTGTGTGCAAAAGTATAACTTTGAGATATTTTTGTCAATGTTCTAGCTGATGAACGGACTATATTCGTTTTTGAGGACCATAATTCACCGTATAATGCTTAGAATCACATTGCCCATCTTTTTTATACGAAAATGTGATTAGCAAACTAGTCATATTAGTCAAAATCTCCAAAAAGTGCACATAGCAGATGTTGGTTGACAACGAAGATCTGTTAACCTAGAACTCAATTTTGAGTTCCCTTAGAGCGGGTATAAATTTTTTTATTCGAACTCTTAAACTTAAACAGTTCTGTACCATAAATAGCCACGATAACCAAGTAGTCATGGTGACCAGTCCTGATATATTTAACAGCCACTGCGCCTAGGAGCTGAAGCACGCTAAATTTTTCTAGGTTCAATATTACCACGTTGGAGTGGTGTGGAAGTTTGTTGAATGGGGTGCGATCTGGTGCTGTCCGCGTTATTTAACTGTGGCTCAACGTATTAGGTACATCCCCAATATCTGTGTTGTTTCGATGTATAACGTAAAATCATTTATCCCAACTAAAAAATACTACATATTTCAGTGACAAACTATAAAAAGTTTAGACAACAGAATTTGTATTCAGCGTATGTACTAAGCGGAAGAATATGGGGTTATTAAGTAATATTTTATGCAATTTCTTCTAATTATTTTTCCTCAGTAAGAATTAAAATAATTAATGTTTTTGTATTGAGGGTGTTTTTATTACTTTATTTTTATTTTCTTGTTACGTGATTTGTGGTACTAGATAAAATAAAAGCAGTATTCTAAAGAATTTTTAGGTTTTTATTATAGAATAGATTCGTTGTTCGTAAATTATTAAGTCTATGAATGGTACTTTTTTTCCAATGTGTGTTCATTGAGGAGTTCTAAGAACTCTCATGTATACTTCCGAATTAAAGTCCCCCATTCTTATTGCATAACAAAACTAACTATCCAATGGAAAAAGTATATAAAATTTTTAACATTCATTGTGCTTAGTGTTAATCTTAATGGGCTCGTGTAAAGGAATTGAATTTTGACGTATTTGTTAGTTTATCAAACAGAAGGTGTGCTAGTTTGATATGATGGGGCTCGCGCCAAGTTGGTTATGCTCGTCAAGATGGGCGATAACATTACAATATGGTTACCTTGATGTTTTTGCAGTTTTTGGAATATTGCAAGTTTTCAGTATTTTTTAATTGATATTCATTATTAATTTTAGTATATATTATGTAATTATTTTATTAATAATATATTATAAAAGTAGAATTATTGTTGTATGTAATAATAATAAAATATTCGTTATTTATAATCGTTTTTTTATTATATATTTTTTAACTATTATTACATATTTTGTTATTTCTTTATAAATGTCAATTATGTTATTTCTTTATAATTATTATTGTTATTCATTTATAATTATTACTATGTAATTTATCTATAATTATTACGTTTTATGAGTATTCTTATGTATATTTTCTATAATACTATACGATGATTATTTGTTTATAATTACTATTAAGTTATATTTTATGATTATTATTATATATAATAATTATTATGAAATCATACTATATATATGAATACTATACATAATTACTATTAAATTATATTAAAAGATTATTATATACACTTCATATAATATTATTATTAGTACATGCAACTGTTTATTATATCATATTGTTATTTATTATTTTGATTGATATTGGTAATTCTTAATATCTTCCTATATTCTTTTGAAATATATTGCAATGCATTTCAAAACAATTCTTTAACTCGTTCAAAGCCATGATCACATATACTATGTGAGGCGCACAGTATGTGATTGCTCTTTCCCTTTTCTGAGGCCCATGATCACACCGGTGTGAGCAGAGTTTGGAACGTTTTTATATTATTTCTTACAAGGCACTAGTTGGCGGTTCAAGTCCGTTTTTTTTTTTTGAATAATGCTTAACAAAATTTTCAATTTCAATGAGTGCTTTCGACTCCCAGTTTTAAAAATTTATCAAAATAATGTAAAAAAT
>BMAV01014479.1:0-52749 GCA_019973955.1 Trichonephila inaurata madagascariensis
CGGTATTATGTTAGAAGAAGCAAAAATGTCACAACCTTTAGCCCCATTGTCCAGTTCACTGTAAACATCTTCGATATCCTCTTTCACCCTCAGGGTATTTGTCTCGTGTCAACGTGTTTTTGAACTAGTCTCCGTTTATTTGTAGTGTTGATCAGTCGCACTGGTAGCTTCGTTTCTTGTAGCTCAAAAATGTTAAAACACATAAGTGCTTGAGCATGAAAGAAAAACATTTAATTCTTCAGGAAGTGAATAAAGCATTTGCAATTTTTCTTTATAATTTTTTTTATAGGTAAGATATATAAAATAAATATATTTTAATTTACTAAAAGGTGTGAATAATTACTTTTTTTATATATAGCATTTATGGATTTAAAATCTGTTTTATGTGGTTAAGTATTATGTAAATTTGTTTTAAGTGTATTGAAACATGAACCTCTTTTAATGAGTTTTCCGTATAAAGAATTTTTTTTAGGGATTTAGCGACTTCCTTATATAGAGGTCTGACTGTATAGTGTGGGAATTTGAATGCATTGATGGTAGCATAAGTAAATATGTAGTTAAATATGGTCTTGATTTTACAACATAAAGGTTATTCACCTGGATGGATTGTAATTTTAATACGCATTTTTAATGAACATATGATACACATTATTAATGTGTATTATATTAATGTTACATCAATGATTTAATCCCACTTTAAATTAAAAAAGTATCTCAATTTTTAAAAGGTTTTAAAATTATCTGTTTCGGGATTTTCTACTCATTTCACTACAATGCATTCGCGTATATATTACTTAAGAATATGGTCCAATAAAATGAAATATTATACACAGAAGGTTTTTTAATTTGAGATTGTGAAATTAAAAAAAAATGACAATTGCGAAAAATATTATAAAGAGATAATTTTACAGCAATTATATGGACTTAGAATTTGTTAGAAATATCAAGAGAGAGTACGATTAAAAGAGCTTAAGCAAATGAATTCAACTTTTCATCTCATTTATAAAATCTAAAACAAAAAATACATTTTGTTACGAATTTTGAGTAATTCGTGCTTAAAAAGTGAATTAAATTGAATGGGATTTAACATGTCTGGGTTGTCACTCAATAGGGAAACCCAAGTTACACCAGAATTACGAAATTATCTGTCAAAAATGTTGTTGAAAATTTTTAGGAGCTCCCAGTAATTATTCCCCTTTAAATTTCTACGGCTTTTCGCTCCCTTAGTGAACTAGTTGTTTGGCACATCTGTAATAATCACTTACTTCTAGCAATCTCGCAGACGTACTTGACAGCACTCACAATGTAGCAGAGGAATTTGAAGATACCCATCTTGGCTCGGCAGTCTTCAATAGCCTCATCAAAGGCCTTGTTGCAGCGCTCGTAGGGGCTACCGTACTTGGTGGAGCAGATACTCACGATGCTCTGCAGCCATTGGAACACCGCTTTGATAGCGTTGACTGAAATCAGAGGATTGTTGAAAAAACAGCATGGAAAATGCTAAAAATGTTAGAATCAACAGAAATCGGGTTATTTGAGACTTTACCGCAGAGGAACACGGATATAAAGATTGATATTTCATATCTAAAAAGTAGTCTAATTATGAACCAATTTAGAGGAATATTTTTCAGATAATCAGGGTGTCTGGGCTTAAAGTATCCTAAAGTTATGGTTTATTGCTACGGTACTACCCATTAGAATGTAATAAACTGTTCATCCATGGATTGGAAATTCCTTCGAGAATTTTTGGGTCCAGTCCGATCGGCCGCACGTATGCGCATTATTCGCCAACCGTAGACGATAAACTTGTTGTACTGACTTCATTAGTAAAGATGCGGATGCCATAGCAAAAGGTGCAGGGCGTACTTTGGTGAACGGAATTTAAATCAGTCACACGTGTATAGCGACGTGTTCGAACAAAATGGAATGTCAGCCCTCCGACATCAAAATTTATCCACCGATGGGAAAGAACTTTAAAAGAGACGATAACTTTGGTATTTCAAACTGGCAAGTATTTTTAAGTTTTCGTGATAGAAGACACTGTTGATCCTGCGCGTGATTCCTTTTGTAGGAGACCTGATATAAGTCTATTAGGTAAACCAGTAACGAAATTCCATTCTGTTTGAATGCGTCGCTGTACGCATGTTGACTGACTTAAATTCCGTTAACTAAAGTACGCATTACACGCTGCGGCGTCTTTACAAATGAAGTCAGTGTAACAAGTTGATCGTCTGCGACTGCCGAATAATGCGCGCACGTGCAGCAGAACGGACTAGACCTGAAAAATCTCCGAGGATTTTCTAATCCACAGATGAACAGTTCATTACATTCTGATGGGCAATTCCGTAATAATAAGCCATTACTTTTGGATACTTTAAGTCTGGACAGTCTGTACATGTGATGAAGATAAATTATAAAAGTACAATTATTTCCTTATTACCTGATTTTGGGGCATTTCAAAGAAATGCTGTAATCTGTATTTTAAGAATAGTTTATATATATATATATATATTTCTAATTCTGTCTCTCCTCAGAACTATTTTAGCATTTACATTTTAGCACGACTTCAGAGCGTTCTACAGAAATAAAGGATCTATACGAATCAGTTCTGCACAAAAAAATTCTAACAGTCATCAACTATTGAAACAAATGTTACTAGTCAAAAATTCACAGATATTTTTTTCGCAGCTGAAACACAACGTCTGCTAAAAGAATTTTAAAATGCTTAAAAATGGCATGCTTTATTTTTGAAAACATTTATAAATCCCCATCCCTCCCTCAAAGTATCACATGGGGCTCACACAAGTAAGTATTAATCACACATTACAAAGGAAAAAAAATTATAAAATCATGAAGGGGATTACAAATATTACAATAAATTCACAAAACTTTCACTTATGGTGAAAATAAATTGATGAAGATTCGGAGGCCACAATCTATACTAAGTCCCTCGATAGCCAGTCTTAGTTCTTCCTCTGACAAACTTGGAACACAGAAGGAGCACATGTTCTATATTTTCCTCACCACCAACAGAACTATAGAACCAAATTAAATTTGTTCAAATAGCTTTTAAAGTTACCATGACCAGTGAGAAATTAGGTTATTTTGTAATTAGTATAAAAAAAGATGGCATGAGGGCTCTTTATTTAAAGTTTCAAAAGATTTCTTTTGTTAAACTCCTTTATTTGAAAGGATATTCTTGGTTAAAAACACCTTCTTTCTTTCGTAATCTTCTTTTAAAAAAGGTTTAAAAAAAATTAACGGCAGGTCAATTTGCGGGTGGCAGCTTTTTAACCAAAAATCGGCTCTCTCATTTTCAAAAAACATCCGAGTGTCCGCGAACAAATGCAAAAGCTATTATATACGTATCGAGGTGTTTTATCTTTCAGACAATTTAAGTACATACTTAAATAAATTATCGTAACTCATATTTTCAACAGTAATCAATCCTTCGTAGCATAAAATCTTTTGTTTGAATTTAGTGCGTATATATAATTCGAAACAATACAAACCAACGTTGAATTGTTAGTTGTATAACCAATATTATAAATATTCCTCAAACAATGAAGAAAATGTGTACCGTGATGTATAGAGACACCGATAGCCGAGTGGTCTTCGTGGCGAACTCGTGGGTGGCGTTGTCAAGAAAAGGGTCCCTGTCCTGGTGCCACTGAAGACCCACCGTGTTGAATTACTCATCCCCGTTTAATTAATGATGACTCAAAGCCCTTATGTTGAAGTTTGGAGATAGGGGTGACAACTCAGGTGTCGTCCTCATCACTTGCCAAAGTTCAAAATCCTCAATAACCCTCGAGTTGCTTTAGAATGTGACGTCCATAAAAAAATCAAGTCATAGTAATCGTGATTTATAATACTTAGAGGTATATATATGTATAATTTTTAATACACCAGTTATAAATAATACTTGACGATTTTGGGGCTTTAAATTTTAATTTTCAAATACTAGCGCCAAGTAGCGGGTTGTCGAGTCATCAATCCAAAAAGGAGGGATGGCCCGGAAAACAAATAGTCAAAAAAAAATAATTTTTAAGTTAAATTTTTCCCGGCGAAATTTTTTTTAAAGCTGAAAAAAGTCTAAAATTTAAAAGGGGAAAAAAAAAAGAATAAAAAAAATTAAAATTTACTTACTTTTTTTTGGGGGAACAGTATAAAGTGATGAATCCCAAATTTTTTAAAAAAAAAATAGGGAAATTTTAAAAAAGCCGGAAAAAGAAGTAAAAAAAAAGTAAAAAAATTTTATAAAATGCCCGGGGTTTCAAAAAAAGGGGGTTTTTTTTTAAAAAAACCCTTAAAAATCTTTGTTTTGTTGGGGGGAAAAAATTTTTTGTGTTACTTCCACATTTTAAACACATTTTTTTAATGGCTGGGGGAAAAGGTGAAACTTATTTAAAAAAAAAAAAAAAAATCTTTCATTTAAAAAAACAAAATTGGGCAAAAAGTGGGGAAATTGGTATTCCGCCCGGGCGGAATAATTTAAAAAAAAACCCCTCAATTCTTTAAAAAATATCTTCGTTCACACACCAATGTTATTAGAAATATCCATATTTGAAAACAGCGGCACAAAATTCAACGAAGGACAGAAGCAGCAATTTAAATGCAGAATGAATGCAAAAGAAATGGTTAAATTTTTAAAGAAATAAAATTAAAATCGCGTCTGAAATTATATATATATATATATATATATATATATATATAATACGGCTACCACTAAAAAGACACTATAATAATCATTATAATACATGTCATCTCCATGACAACCACATTACTTAATGATAAAAATATCAAGGAAACCATATTGTAATGTTATCGCCCATCTTGGCGAACATAAACAACAATTTGGCATGTAGCACTCCGATATCAAATTAGCACAGTGATTTTATTGATTTATAAAGCAAAAATTTAACATATGTATATACTTATGAGATAAGTATTTTTATAAGTATGAGTAAGAGTATGTTTTTTTTAAATAATAAAAAAGGGTTATAATTAACTCTAATTATTATGTTACAAGTAATTTTGACCCACAAAATATTTTTTTATTCTCACTTATTACAAAAAAAAAATGTTTTGCTGCACAAATTACATAAATTCTTTTCACATAAAGCACAAATTAAGTTGTATCGTCTAATTCCATTACCATTTTTTTTACTGCATATCTCACACTGTTACAAGTTTCGCCAAGGCAATTTTTCTGAGCAAAACTTTTTACTTATTTGTACTTTTCCTGAGGTATTTTTGCTGTCTAATCAATTTTCCTCTATAGAATCAACAATTCTGAAAGTAAATTGCAGTCTAATTAATTCTTTACCTAGACAATTTTCCGAATATATTACACATAAGCGTTTAGCACCACTCTGACAAAAATGTTAAAAACAGCTTTTCTCCAGTATTTGAGAGTTCGTCTTTCCTCGAGATATGTATAGAACATTTTGTCCGATGTAAAAAATGATCTATTGTCTTAATACATCTGATGATAATTTTAAAAAAATAAAGTCAAAACTTTATCCATCTTTTTACGTTGGATCATTTTTTCTACCGTACCACAATCCATGACTCTATTTGCATTACTGCAATGCTTCTCAAACTTTCAATATTTGCGACCCCATATTCAATCAGAATTTTCATCACGCCCCCCTCCATACAAATAACAATGTATTGAATTCAATAATACTATACATTTACAGTAAAGCTACAATACGACTTTAATCTCTTAAGTACCACCAGCGTATATAAACGTAGCGCTCATCCAAATTATTCATTGCCCCGCACGTATATATACGTCTTTCCGAAGTATGATCTTCTCTGTACATTGCTGTCCATGAAAATTATTCCGATGGCTTTGGAATGCAATAAAAAGACCTTGACAGTGTTTGCGCGCGCGAAGGATTTACTTATTTATCCCCCCCCCAATACATCACATACGCACGCATTTGGGGAGAGAATTGCGTAACTTTTAATCAGCAGCTAAGGGATTAATAATAAACAGTACAAATTATCAAGATAAATGTTAATTTTTGTGTATAATTTATATATGACAAGCCCATGGGGTCACTGATAATTATTAAAGTTTTTCTTAACTTAGTTTTGTTAATTAATTACAAAATACATCATGCAATACTGATACATTTATAAGTGTATTATATCAGTGCAAATCAATCATTTTTTTTAAATAACCTTTTGTTTTCGAATTTTCAATATGTTATCGCTCCCTCGTAGAGTTATCATGTCCCCCTAGGGGACACGCCCTACAGCTTGAGAAACGCTGCATTACAGCTTACCACTGGGTTTTATTTTAATTATTATTGAAAACTCCAATGGAATGAAATTAATAAAAACTGCAATAGTGTCAACATCAACCAATAGCTGCGTGATAACCAACAGCAGTGTGATAGCACATCTCCGCATTTTCAGTACAAAACAAGAGGAGCACTATCGGTATTTTTAGTATACAACAATCCCTATCACAATGCTATCACTACGACAAATGGTTAAGTATCTAAGAAAATTCAGAAAGTAACTACGTATCTTGTGATCTGGTGTGTTATAATTATACAAACCACAAATTTCATTTAAACACCTTCATCATCCTGTAAATATATTTCAATTTCTCATACATTTCTGGATAATTTCTAAGTATCGTATTTACTCGAATCTAAGCCGCAAATGTTTTCTAGTGTTAAAGCTGCTTAAAATCGAAGGCAAAATATTTGTTGGATGGGGGAAATTGAGTTTCCACCCCTATGAAAAGAAAAAATGTAACCGTCCATTCTGGCCACCGGCATCGATGACTTAACCCATTATCTCCAGTTTATCCTAAACATCGTTTTTCAAAGTTTTTTAAAAACATTTTTGTATACTTTTTCTTTAACCCAACATCAGGTTTTTTAAACACAAAATGAGTTTTTTTGATGAAAAAAAAAGGAAGCCAGTTTTATATCTCCAAAATAAAAAATAAAAAACAGAGTAGCGTCCACTGAAAATTAGACATGGATGAAACAAACATACGTCGATGGCGTCAGCAAAATGATATAATTTTGTGTATAAATGTTCAACAGTCTTTAATAACTCTTTTACGTTCTTCTATAAAACATTTTTTTAAAAAAAAATGTTTCATAACAAAATGTATTGAATGGTACGGAAGACGACACCGTGTGGGAAAATGGCGACGCCGGCACCCATTCTGAAGTCCTCTGTGACAATGGGAGTGACGAATCATTTTCGAAACATATAATACTGATGGTTAAAGTAATTATAGGTTCATGCATGTTTCTGAAACCTTTTAATACTGGTCAAATAAATTAATTTTCAACTTATTATTTCTCATTAATTTTTTTAAAAAGAAATTCTTAATTATCGAATATTGATGAATCTTTTACACATTTTTTTTTTTTTTTCCCCCAAAACGAGAAAGGTTTTGGGTAAAATTTTGAGTCTTGGTGGCTTAGATTCGAGTAAATACAGTAATATATTTAGCATTAAATCAGCATATTTGAAAATAAATTCGTTTAAAAATAATTTTATCTTTAAATATATTGAAAAATTCATCTTTGGGAACATTTCTTTGATAAAACTTTCCACACATGTAACAAAGAACGTCGATTTCGGACGGAGAGATATTTTTTTTTCCTGGGGGAAACAAACCAATCAAATATTTGTATTTTCATGACGTGTCTGAAAAAAAAAGAATCTAGACGAATCGCGAACTACATAGACAGAGACTTGCGTTATTGAAAAGAAATTTATATTCAGTGTCTCTGTCGCAAACAATTTCTTCTTAGAATGATCTTAAATTTAAATATCTCTTGGAATGTGAGAAAATACATCTAGATTGGATATCTACTTTTGATACATGTAGAAACCAATGATTTCAAAGAAATGATAGATTCCCAAAAGCATTCGTGAAGAAGTAGTAACAAGGGAGAAATTATTCATATTTCGTACATCATCACTTTATAAAAACTGTACATATTTTTGTTGCATAAAATTGAAGAAAATATTATTTTATTGTGTTATGCTGTTGAAAATATGGCTTTATATATATTTTCCACTTAGGCAAACAAGATATATAATTCTTATCTCTCTCTCTCTCTATATATATATATATATATATATATATATATAGATAGATGTTTTTATAAATGACCTCTCTTCACTCCAAGACCGTTCAACCCATCATTTTGAAAATTGGCACGTATATGTATTTTTTTGTGGAGAAGGTTTTTATGCTATCCCCTTTGTTGCAACTCCCCACCAGATAGTGCTACAGCATATCCACTTCTACACCGTTCAATCAATCGCCAAGTTGCCAACAGGATCGCCAAAAACGATGCCAACTTGGCTCTATCGCCAACATTTTGCTAAGTCTCCATTGAATCGACATTATAATGCAAGGAACGACGTTGCTTGTGAATATTATAATTTTAAAATAAAATAAATACAACAAAAAGTAATATTAACGTATTACACATCCAAATATAAATTAGTTACACTCTTTTAAGCGTTCATTGTACAAAATGTGTAACTATGTTTTACTTTTGCTGACCAGAGATCAGCTTAGGAAGGTGTTTTCATTAAATCGACCCACAAGAGAGTTACGGGACGTTATAAATAAAAAAATCCTGTTTTCTGCTGTTATTGTTCAGTTGAGAAAAGCAAAAAGCTTCTTTTTTTCGTTGTTATTTAATTTTCAATTCACGTAAAATTAACTCATTAAACTTCTTTTTTTCAATCTAATGTATATTTTTCAACTCCCCCGTATGAAAAACGGGTATACCAGCTAGTATATTCTAATGTTTAATGTAATAACTCTATGTTCTGAGTCATATAGATGAACTGAATGCAATATTTGTATTTATAGCGACTTTTGTGGATTTAATAATTATTCCTTGCTATAAGAATGGAGTTATCACTAGGTTTTTTACTGCAATAAATATATAGCATGCCCACTAAAATTCTTTACCATCCTCTTAATTTTGTAACGGCTGCTGCTATATAGGCTAGGTATAGTAAAGTAGCCATGCGCTATTGAATAAAGCCGCTTACGACGCCAACTGGAGAAAAACTGTGGAATTAGCATTCCTATCTCGAAAACGGAACGAGGTAGGGGGAAAGGTGAATTTTAAAATTGTACAGCATCGTCGAATTAGAACAAAAAGACACTTTGTGGACATTAATTCGAAGAATAGAACCACGCATTTTTTTTCCGTGATTCCCTACACTGTAACATGAGAAAAAGGATCTCAAAAAGAAAAAAAATAACTAACTACAATAATATACCTTTATTTGAAATTTTCAGACATTTCACTGTCACCTGCAATGCACATTTGAATGTCGCGTAGCATACGTTGGAACATAGTGCTGGACACGTTGACACAAGCATCTGTAATGTGTCCTTTAAAGTCCAGCACTGTTTCTGATAGGGTTCTGCTCTTTCACGTAACCCCACAGGAAAAAATTCACCTGAGTCAGTTCAGCCGAAAGTGAAAACCATTCATCGACACCTTGATACCTAATTATTTGGCTTACATAACTGTGCGCCTGCTCATAAAACATCTACAGTGAAGCAGTACCTCATCAAGGAATTCGGAAACCAAATACAGTCGGACCCCGTTTTAACGAATTTCTCTATTTAAAGAATTTGTTTCTTTCCCCAGTTAAAATTAAGGCAAAAAATCCCTATTTAATGAATAATAAGCCCCTGAATTAACGAATTATTTCAACAGTTGAAAAAATTTTGTTATTAGTTTGTGTTAGAAGAAATTGGATTTTTTGATAAATAACATTTTTGTGCGGAACAGAAAAAAATATTTTTCTTCTAAGGAGCAACTTTCGACGGTAAAGGATATAAAGCGTTATAAGACTTAACAGGTGCAGAGGAGTCATGAGTGTAACCTATCGTGTGAGTTTTGAATAGACAGGAAATTTCTTTTTTATCACGTCTCCCTTCATAGCGCAGGGAATATTTAAGGATTATGTTATACTTGATAACGGATTACCTATCTGTGTGCAACTGAATATGATGATAGTGTTGATTTGTCGGAGCGAATGAATAGCGATTCTAATGCAGAAAAAAAATGAAACTCCTATAAAAAGTGTTACATTTTGCAACATTTTACATTGCTTAGAAACTGTGAAAACGTACCTTATGCAGCAAGATATGGGATGATTTTTTCTTCCCACATCCAATAGAAAAAAATTTTCAGGTCAGGAATCAAAATGATTTGCAAGGATCTATCAGTCAGTATCTTAAAATTTCCAATTATATAACTGGCGCGTAATAATTCACTAGTAGCTGTTGAATAAAAAGAGTAATATTTCTAACTGTGAATATCTTTTATTTGGTTACTTATTGTAGAATTTTCAAAAGGTAAATGCCAAAAAACTATATTTTTTTGGACCCCGATTTAATGAACAAAATGTTCGGTCCCCATGAACCTTTAACCCTTTTTGGTCCGATTTTAATTAGGTATAGTGATGTCGAATATTGGCTTTTACGTTCTCCGCATTAGATTCCTCGAGACTTTTTCCTGTGAAACTACAGGTGTATACGACCCATCCACAGCCCCTTAAAAAGGAAACCCCCAAAGGACACATTATTTCCGCTTGACCCAAAGGGTTTAAAACCCCCAACCCCGCCCAACATAACATTTAAATGAAGATCTAAATAGGCACTGTTAGCGGGACGGAAGTTTGAAAAATCCCCATTTAAAAGGGGTTTTCGTTATAACTATTTGTTCTTTCTCTTTCTCAGATCGTTTTCCTCACGTCACAGTGTAGAAAATCAGGGCAAATGCGTTTAACTGTTCTTTGGGTTTTGTTCCAAGATGCCCTTTTTCTTACTAAATCGATGTCCTTACAAATTGTAAATAACTCTTTTTCTCTATCTAGTTCCGTTTTCGAAATAGGAATGTTTAAAAACCGGGGGGGAGTCTTTTGGGTTTTTTAACCAATAGCAAATAGTTCCCTTTTCTATCCCTTTAGACCCCAATTTTCAAATATAAGGAAACCGTTCCATTAGAAAATTTTAACGTCGCATTTGTTCAGCCACACGGGGTTTTTGGCGAAGGATCTCGTAATTTTAAACCCCCGTGGTAAAAAGGGAATCTCGCTTCTTTTTTAACAAAAACTCCCCCGTTCTTTGACGGCCAGGGATTAATGGAAAACTTTTCCAACCCAATCCCAAAGAAGAGAAAAAAGCAAAAAATGCAAAAAGATATATTTTAAAAAAGGATAAAGGGTTTAGTGAGAGGGATGGCAATCTTGGGAAAAGCTTAGTGCGGAACAAGTGTTTAGCCCCTTTTCCCCTTCCAAGGAAGAAAGGAAACCCCCCTTTCCCCAATAATAATATTTATAAGGAATAGAAATTTGGGTAACTTCCCTCCTTCAAAGAGCAGAATAGATGAGTCTTAAAACCGGTAACAAACGATAAATATATAAAAAACCCAGATTGGGCAGATGAATTAATTATATTTGGGGATAAGTGATCGGTTGTGCAATCTGACTTAAATTTTTCGGTCTAATTTGGGGGTTTTATTCTCACTTAAAACAAGTTGTTCAAGATATAAGTAATTTTAAAATTATTCTTAATAAAAATTGTAAAGAATTATAAAATGTTCTAACCTTTTTGATAATCCAAAATTTTAACTTTTGGGGTCCAAAAACGTCATAGCTATTTTTAAAGGAAAATGGGTTTTTGTCACAAAAATAAGAAAGGGGTTTACACCCCAAATTTTTACCCCCCTGTCCCAACTAAACCCCACCAACGGGGGGGGGTTTTAACTTCGACAGGGTTTGGGGGCATCGCTCCCCTACCGGTAATCCCCTTTTTTGGCTCGGGGGTTGAACCCGTGGACAACCGTTCCTAAGGGGGATGGCAAGGAAAAAGGAGCATACCGTGGGACCCCCAAAAAAGTAAAAATTTTTTTTTATTTTTTCAACCGTTTCCTTTTTCCTTTCTAAAAATTTATTTTAAATGACGAAATTAAAAAAAGCAAAAAAAGGGAAAATTTTTGGGAAATTTATTTATGTGTTTTAAAAACTTTCAAAGGGCCCCTCCGGTATAGGTATAGTGATGCTGACTCGCGGGGGTAGGGCCCGGGGTTTTAACTGGGAAGGATGGGTGTTTTAAATGATTAAAATCCTTTTCGGCAAAAATTTGGGACCTTTCCAAATAGCCGCCGGCCCCAAGTCCCTCGTGACGTGGTGGAAGGGGAAGAGAAGGAAACCCCCCGACCACCCCCAGGGGATTTTTTCCAATTTGGGGTTGCGAGCAAAATTGTAAATGTCAATTGCTTTATGCTCAAAGCTGGGGTAACGGCAGGCGTAAAAAATCTAGCTCTTTGGGGGTGAATTTAAATTGATTGACCAAGGGGTAAGCACCCCAAAAAGTATAACTTTTAGTGCCCACTGTTCCATGAGTTTTTAAAATTTGAATCAGGGAAAAGGGAAAGGGGGAGTTTTAAGTTTTAAAATTTTTAGTGTTGGTGGAAAAACACCACAACTAATGAATAAATCTTGAAAAATCTCACTTATTTTCCAAAAATCCCCAAGGAATTTTAAAGCTTGTTTCACATTCGAAAAAAAAATTTTTTCAGAGCTTTCGGGAAAAATTTTCGCATAATATCAACGATTGCTAAAAAAAAAGGAAACAATTATCATTATTATTACTACTATTATTATTAACATTATTAATACTACATCCATCTCATCTAATAAAAGAAAAATGTAATAGTGAAAAATATCTCTATGGCCTGTAATTTAAATTCATGCAAAAAATTTTTTTTTTTTTCTTGTCTTAAAAATGAAATAAATAGTCTAAAAAAAAATCCCAAAATGCCCCAAAAATTTCATAAACCCCATGAGTTTAAACTTGTGTGAGAATTCCTTCTAAACTTAACAGGGGGTATTATTTTGTGAAGGCTTTCTGGGAATTTAACTGGCACTTCCTTTCAACTGAAACGAAAAAAAAATAAGTCAGAGAGAGAGAGAGATAGTTGTGAAAATTCATAACAATTAATTAAGAAACTAGCGGCTTTACAGCAAGATTATTTACACGTTAAAAATCAAGTTTATCTACTGGTAGTATTTCGTTATTTAGGTTCAAGCCTTTACTGATGTTTCAATAGGATAAAAATCTTGGACTAATCTTCTTATCCGAGGCCATCATTGTATTCAAGGGGGGAATGATCATTTTGTGGTAGCTAGTCAGAGTGTCTGCAATTTTTCAGGTAAATTAAAATTTGATTTTTTAAAAAACCTTGTTGATCATCCTCATAACTATGCAATATAAATTGATAACTATATTAGCGTGGTTATTCCTAATATCTTATATCATAAAATTTATTCTTATTGTAAGTTCGAGTCATAATCTCTAAGTGCGGGAACCAGGAAATTTGATAGTCAGACTAAGGGAGTGGGATCGTAATAGTGACTCCCAAATTTTCCCATTCTTCGGCCTGCCAACTGTAATGGTTAATGGCAAAGAAAAAATATAGATGAATTCATTATGTCGATTGCGAAATGCATTTATTAATCTGTATAGGAAAGGATGCTGACTACCTTCCGCTTGAAAAAGAACCATGGTTATTCCACCAAAAAACAGGGAAGAAGACTTGCTCTTTTGATGACTTGAGATCAATAGCTGTAATTTGTACATCATGTAAATAAATGGAAAAAATTATTTTATTTAGAAGGCTTTACAAAGAATTATAGTACCGTAGACCTATATTTTTGCCTAACCATTAAGAATGCTCAAAATGGAAAACCATACATCATACTATGGCCGCTCTATTAAACCTCATGAAGGCTTTTAATAGAATTTGGAAGTATTTTAAAGCTCCGTAACACTTTTAACATTCAATTAATTACTTTACTATAAAATTCAGACATCCTGCAAAAAAAGAATTCAAGGAAAACGTTAATAAAACTTTCAGACACATTTGAGCTCAGCCAAGGTGTCCTTGAGGGTTCATTTCTTAGTCTACACGTTTCGCTTTGTATTTGGCTGTGTAGAAAAAGTGCCTTCTTCTGGGATAAGAGCAGGAATGTTTGCAGACGACAGTGTTCTCTAGAGCTGTAATACTGATATATCTATATAAAATTGGAGTTAAAACTCTATGCTCTCTTCACTGAGAGCTTTGTTGAACTTTGCAGCAGAGAAAAAAAAATATACGTTTTAATCCCTCTTAATAAATTGTCATTTTTTTTACTACAAATTAGTACCTGTAAACAAATACCAGCCTAAATTGAGACTTCGTTATCAGGAGCTTACCTATGAAAAGCGGTTCAAAAATATTTGCGTTTACTGAGAGGCTATTGCGATAATGCCCTGAATTTGAACGTCCAATGCTGTTGAATATTTTATTTTGTAATGTAGAAAATGTCTCAACATTCTTAAATATATCGCTTGTAAGATTGGAGCGTTGATGTAGTTATTCTTAAAGCTTTTTTATGTGGCGTTCATTCGTCCAATTCTCAAATACGATTTTCCAATTTATTGATAAAATATTTACGTGATAAATAATGTGAGTTTGTAAAATATCCTTTGGACAACTTTACAAAATCAAAATCTCAAAATAGGGCCTCACCAATGAGGGGTGCTAAGATGGCCTTAAGCATGGCCTTAGTCTGTTTGATGACGATTTCTTGTCCACAGTTGAGGCTGTTTACTAGCACGTTTGCATTACGCAAGGCATTCTTGAATGGCCCGCTCATCACCAAAATGTAAGTATAGGCCATTAGAACCGTGCGGCCTCGACCTGTAAGATGGAAACCAAGTTTTGAATTTTAGTGATGAATTGAAATGAGTACGTGTAAAGTAAAATAAATTTAAAAACAAATGATCTCCTACTTGCAGCTGCCTTCTTTTTCCTTACAAAATTTACATAAACTGAAATGCGTTACATTTTTTCACTAGCAATGTTCAAAACAATTATTCCTTTTGTAACTGCAATATTTTAAAACTGAAAGATTAAAGCAATTCTAATTTCTCATAACTGTGCGTAAATTTAAGACAATCGTGTTGAGAGAAACTAGTAATAAACCTCAGAACTCTTTTGATAATAATTAACACTCCTTAAATGTAAAATCGCAACACTAAGAAATAATTCACGTAGCACATTTCAGGAGCGATAGTGGTGAGGTGGATATGCAAATTTTAAAAAAATCACGTAAATAAAATCATTATAAACCATTTAATTCAGCATTTAATTTGCCGACCTCGGGCAGCTATACAGGCCTCAATCCAGTTAGGAGCATTTGTTGTCGTAGTAGCCTAATGGTCAAGATATTGGGTCGTGGCTGGCATGTCACGAGTTCGAGTCCAGTACCACTAAAGACCCACCGTTTAGGGGAGCGATGCACGTTAAATCTGTCGAGAGCTCAAACATCCTCCCGTTGGTGTTGTGTGGTAGTTAGGAGAGAGGGGGTGCCAGCTCAGGGGTCGTCCTCGTCAATTGACCATGGTTCAAAACTACGAAGTCTGTTGCCAAAGTCTCTCGTGTAGCTGAACAGTGCGCGACGTTAATATTCACTCACTCACTCACTCACCGGAGAGGCATTCTATCAATTAGTCCGTTGATGTTTGCCCGAGGTAACCATTGCCAAAGCCACATCCTTTGCTGTCATCCATGGTAATCATCCATGGTTTGCGCAGTAGTTTTCTGGTCATGTCCAATGAGATTCCACAGGTGTTCTATTGGATTCAGATCTGAAGAGTTTGCCGTCTATGGAAGGATGTCAAATCCAGTCAGGCTGTTAAGAATTTGCCATGCTACATGCGTCCTTGTATTGTCTTGCTGGAATACCGTGTTGAGTGGGCCCTGCAACAAGAGCAGAACAATAGATGACACAACTTATGTGACGTAGCGGTCCATTGCCAAATGCCCATCAATATGTACCAGAGTTGGCTTTTGATCAAACATTGCCCCCAAACCATGATGCCCGGTGTAGAATCGGTTCGGCGCTAATTGAAATGGATTGGTTCGTAGCGTTCTCCGAATTATCGTCATACCATTCAAAGGCCACCATTCCTCCACAGATGGAAATGAGATGTATCCGTGAACAATACCCGATGCCATTTGATGGTCCAGGTTCGATTATTTAAACAACCACGCTAGGCATCTAACCCTATGTGAAGTGGTCAACTCTATCCTTGTGTTGCTGGTACACGTGAACGTAACTGTACTTCTTGCAATCTGTTACGCATGGTTTCAGTGCACACAGATCCTCCTGTTCCTGGGGGCAACCGGGTTCGGATGTCAAGTGCCGTGGAGAAAGATTCTCGAACAGTCAACTGGCGAATACTCCGGTCGCCTTCTCTCTCATCTCTTCCTCTACGGCGTGCACATGAACCTTCCTAGAACCATCATGTGAGACAACTTTGGATGGTTTCAGTTCATGGAGTTCGATAATATTATCATGTTAACCGATGGTATTGAGCTCGCCGACGTCTCAGATGCATTTTCTACGCTTCTTGAAAAGCAAAACTTCTGAAGCTGTTTATGAGAAGGGAAAGTTGCTGACATTTATAGCCCTAATATGAGCACCGCATGATCAGATGCATGCACAAATTTAATCACTTACATATCTATCTCTCCACTATCGCTCCTGAAATTTGTATGACGCTACGCGCAATTTTTCTTGATATTGCAATTTCACTTTTGATGAATGTACTAACATCTGCTGAAACTTTGTGACGTTCACAGATAATCTTTTCCTATCTTTGCTTTGTACAAGGGATGATCAGAAAAGAAAATTGCAAGCTACAGCATTTGAAAACTGCTTATTATGGAGAAATTTTGTTTCCCCAAAGTGGAGACAAATGACGCTAATTGTTATACAGCTGGTATGCGGGTAGGTAGTGAAAGTTTCTAGACGGTTCAAGATGATTGAAATGGCAAGACTCTTAGGAAATTGGTCTCGTTTGAATGTTCGAGCTGTAATTCAATTTTTATGGGCAAAGCATGTGTCCCCATCTGACATTCAGAGTTAAATCGTGGAAGTTTATGGTGAAGAAGCAATGAGCAGACAACATGTAGCGAAATGGTGTCTCTCTTTTCAATCAGGCAAACGGAATGTCGAAAACTGCAATATGACAGGGAGCGGCTGGACAAGTTCTTCAACGAGACAGAAGCAACAAGGCACGAATTGGAGAACAGATTCAAAATGATCGACGGGTAACTCTGCGTGAAATCTCGTCAGAGCCGGAAATGAGCTTTGGTAGCGTGCAGCATATCGTTTCTGATGTGCTGCGATATTCTAAGACAGTGCTGAGAAAACATCCGTAGAGATCTGGCTCAATGGACAGAGACCTTATTTCTACCAAGACGAGTTAAACAAGTTGGCTCTGCATTCTCTGATAAATAACTAAATCAACTTGGTGATTATATCGAAATGTGATTGACACGTGTGACTCTTAATTTCTTTTTGTATTTTATGTCTATTGTAAATAAATATTTCTTTATTTGGCTTGTAACATCTTTTATAACCTCTTGTATCTGTTGAAATTTAAATTTTACAAAGATCAGATTCCCCCCTAACCTTTTTCCCTCAAACGTCATAAAATGGCCTCAGAGGTTAGTCAGAAATAAAAAATGCCTGAAAACCAGTGACAGTGTAAAGAACAAAAGAGTTCTGAATGTTTAATATTTTCCCTATTTAGACCTGTGATCAAAATCCGAATTTATTTTTCAATGGTTTTTATATATATATATAAATCATTAATTGATTTATATTTTTATTATATGTATCGACACATTTTTGGATTCCTTCATTTTAACCGATTTATCTAGAATGAAACATTTTAGCTGCTATTTTTTATTTATATTTAATGTTCATTATTTGTCCTTAAAGATATGTTTACTTTTAATGGAAATGAAAAATCTATCATAAATACAAAAGGTCGTTCACACTTTATGGATACGACTTTGTAATTCATTTTTTCATTTGCATTTTGAGATCAAACTTTAGCAACTTCAGAATAATCATCGGCTAAGGTTTTCTTTTGATTGAATGTGAAATAAAATATTTATTTTAAAAATGGCACCCAAAAATGATATATGGCTTGAAAGTTGCGTAATTACGCTTGCCAAAGAAAAATATTCGTGTCACAAATTAAAAAGTGGTGTAAAAATCTCGGTTATTGCATTTAAATCAAAAGTATTTATAATATATTGAATCTGAAACGGAAAAAACTTTTAACATTAAGCAAAAATGAAAACATGACAACGAAACTTCATCCTAAAGCTGTTCAAACGCAGGAAACTATCAAGAAAGTGAAGTCTGATCCTGAAAGAAAATACGCCGACTCAAAGATTCATTGCATCAAAACTAGGAATGTCTTCCGGAATTGTAATTAAAATCATTCATAAGGATTTAAAACTAAAACAAATGTTTAAAACTGAAGTTCGTCTCTTTTTTTTAAACCATATTGCTGAAAGAAAAGCAAATTGTAGAAAATTATGCAGAAAACACCTAGCGGCTGAAAAACGGAAATTTGTGGTAACATTCTATGAAGCATGGGGGTATATTTAATTGACTGCAGTAAAAGAAGATCCGTTTTCTATTACTCAACTAACAGGAATGACCTTATGAAATGGCATCGTCAGTGTACAGCAATGTTCCTAAAGGGATTCACGGCAGTTTCAGGATTTTCTATCAATGGCAAATTAAAAATAAAAAAAGTCTCAAGTAAAGGCAAAATTAATTCCCTCTACTATCAGGAGAATATCTAAGAAACAATTTTTGAAATAGAAATTCCAACTTTATATGGAAAGGACATTGATAAATTTGAGTTTCATATTTACAAAGCCTCTAGTTACACTCCGAAGTCAAATGCCGCTTATTTAGTAAAGAAAGAATCAGAAACAGAATAAAATGTATCCCATTTGATGTGAAATGCATGTAAAATATCCCTACACTTCTCTAATAGACTGTTGTTCTTTCGGTTTATTGAAACGAGCCTTAGGAATACGGCATCCATGAGCACTGAACAGACTTAGGAAAACGGTTCAAGAGGAATTGAGTAAAATTTTCACGACAGTACTAAAAAAAGTTTACTTTCATGAAATACTCGAGCTGAAGCTATTGTCAGGAATCATGGCTATCAGTTAGAAGCAAATTTCAACAAAAACTGTCGTATTTATTGATAAAATTAACTTTCAAAATCGTTTCCATGAAGAGCGAATGACATTCTGTATTCCATCTTAAATCAACAACTTACTTGAAAACATCGTTGGCAACACCAATAAAATAATGCATCTAAATTCTGATTTAAAGGCTAAACCATTGGTAAGAATGACTCCCAGAATGCAACAAATCAGCGTTGTAATTTTGGGATTACAGTTCAACTGGTATAACAGAAAAAAGAATATTCCCGTCGTTAAAAACAGGCCAAGGAGGAAACCTAAAAAACTTTTGACGGTGTAACTTTCGAAAGTATCCGCTAAACAGGGTCGTCTAGAATAAACACAAAGTATAATTCATTAATTTTAAAAAACTTTTGCTGTTGGTATTAAATTAACAGAAGCACATTTACAAATAAGTAATAACAAATATATAAAATTACTGGAACAGTTTATGTATAAATTATACTAACCAAGACACAATGCAGACATTTTGCGGCATTATTATCGTATAGTTTTAATATACCCAATTGGGTACTAATGCAATTTATGAATTTCAAAAAAGAATTCTACAATTGTTTTTAATATGCTTTTTTTCATTTTTGTAACTGACTTTTAGTAAGAGAAGCAGAAAAAATTCAAATATTATGTGCTTTTTCTGAGGTAAAAAACTGTAAGCTCTCATTGTGTATAATTGCCCCAAAAATAGAGTTACACAAATATGGAGCAACTTCATAAATTAACTGAGTCATCGTGAATCAGAGAAGAAAAATTCAGAATAATGTTCTCCATAAAGAATTTCTCCTTATGCTATTTAAATTTACACTCTAAAAAAATTCCACCAACTAATTCATTCAAATCAAAAAATTCTATCAGTACGTAGGATATCTTGTACTTCGCTCGAATTGAATACGTTCTTCAAAAGCTGTACTCTCTCTGCAATATTAAAATTTTCAACATTCGACCAATTTAAGGATTTGTTTATCACATATAGCTTTAAAAAGTTTCCAGTTTATTTTAGGGAGTATTAGTTAGAGGGCGTATAAACTAAAGGAGTATTAGTTTTTAGCTCACACATATACGTGCATGAGATTACAAATATCAGAATAAGTTATCGATTAGTATAATGCAAAACAGTCTCAGGAAATGACTTCAAGAATTGAAAACAACAACCTGATCTACAAAACAAAAGTAATTCCTAAAGATTTCGAAGTCAATTCATTTGAAATAGTGATAATAGTAAAGAGGTAAAGAGAGGAGTAGCTAGAAACAGAGCCCCTACTAAGTTAGAAGAATACAATACAATAAATTTTTACGAATGGGGTCTCACTTTCCTAAAATGACAAAGCAAAAATGAACAACACCAAAATGAAAGGTGTTTCATGATCAGTCTGTTTCAAACATCGCTGTCTTCGTTTTATTAGCAAGAGCAGAGTCCTGTTGAAAGATCTATATATATAATCATTTCCATCTTTTACGCTGCATTATTTTTCATAGTTTACGTTCAGGGTCTTCCATGTTAGCTCTAAAATATTGTCTTGATAACTTTTATTCGGGTTTTTACACCTTTCCCACAGAAATGAGTGCCAAAAATTTTCTCGTTGGTAAATAGAATTCGTCTGTAGCAGACGGCATGCGTACAACCAGCAACAGGTCTCTTACTTTAGGGTACCTCTGGTACTTTAATTATATTGTAATAAAAATGCCCCTTATTCTTCGATAGAATAGACAGCCTTAGTATGGGACACTATTCTTCTTTTTAACACATTCATCTGTTTAGCAAGAAGAGTCATCTCTTGATGAGAATTTCGACATATCTTCTCCTAAGCTACTTCGGCTAGACTTAGTGTTCTCATTAAGCGCGATCACTTCCACTACGCTCGGCAATGCTGTTGATCTCAAAATATATCTTGATTGCTCGAAAAAAGAATAAATTTTTGATCTATTAATGCTTAAGAGCCTTAAAAATCTCGAAGGGCTCTTCTTTTATTGATGCAGAGAAATATCTGCTGCAGGCTTCTGTTCGACGTTCATTCTGATGAGTTAAAACTTGATCTCTCTCTTCTTAAAATCATCTTCTACGCTTGAATCACAACAGAAGATCTTAAATTTTTGTATCAGAAGTTCTGGTAAAACTAGAGGTACAAACGTATTTCATAATCCTACAAAAGAGATTCCCAAAAAAAGAAATAACTGTAGCTATATTTATTAACATACACTCGTATCCAAAAATAAAGTCACGAACATAAAATTTGTGAAACTTTATTTATTATTTGCTAGGTTGCCAAGAAATTCAGCACAGATATATATTGCAATTTCAGAAAGAATTTAGCAGCATAACAATATCGAATACATTTTAATTGTGAATTAAGACACAAGTCATATCAAAAAGTGTGAAATCATTAATCAAAGGTAAAGCATCTACCGCGGGAAAAGTCTATCCAATATGGAGTGTAACCACTGAGGACTGCTATACAAGTCTCACAATAAGCTATCATACTGTTTATGAGGGTTTCAAAATGTATTTGTGGCAACAAAGCCCATTTTTCCTAAGCTGGGTTGGGGATAAGTCCTGGGAGGGGAGCTACGCTAAGAAATGTCTTTTTATAGACGATTCAAACATATTCAATAGAATTGTGATTCGGAAATCTTGAGGTTCAACCCATACGATAGATATCCATTCCTACATGAAAATCCTCACTAATGTGATTTCTGTATGGTCACGCATTATCGTCCATAAAAATGTAGTCCGGCCTTATAGCACCCAGAAAAACCTTCCATAGGCTTCCAGGATCTCATCCCTATAGCACTGTAAGTTGACAGTACACACATCGAAGATGTACAGGGGTGCCCGACTGCCCAACATTATGCCACCCCACACAAGGATTCATTTGTCACCAAATCTATCAATTTTTGTTACAAAGGAGGGATGAAAGCGAGCTATACTTTCTCTCCATATGAAGACTCGTCTAGAATCACTTTACCTGGGGAATCTCGAATTGTCACTAAAAAGAACACACCTCCATTTTTGTGGTGTCCACGACTGATATTTTCCACTCTCCAATCACCGGTCTTTCCTGCTGGATGCAGTCAAAGAGACGTAACAGACTGGACACCGGGCGTAAGCCCCAATCTCTTCAAGACAGTTGCAGACTGTTTGCCTGGAAGTTCTTCTTACGGACACAGCAGCAGGGTCACGAGCAAGCTGAGGAGCCGTTGTCCGCCTATGTCATCGTGTGCTTAATACCAGGTAGTGATCCTGTGCAGATGTCGATGCTTAGGGATGACTTTGGCCAACCTTCCTGGCGATAGTACCACTTATTTGGAATTGATTCTGTATCCGGGAGACCACTTTCAGGCCACTTGTAACCATCTAGTCACCTCAGCTTGAGACTGGCCAGCTTCAAGTCTGCCAACAACTCTGCAACTCAAGGAATCATCTGAATGATTATGAGAAGTCATTCTCACTGCAAACAGACTAACTTGTTTGTTTTAATCTAATTTTCACAAAACAGGAGGCAAAATTCCCATATGCTTGAATGGTATCAATCCAGTAGTTCTGCAAAAACTAACGCTAAACAACATTTCTTCCTAAACTAAAGGTTGATACTGTATTACCCGTTCTTCAACATATATAAAATACAAATTCTATCATTTTTACTGGAAACATTTTAAAATTATAACGAAAAACATGTTTGGAGAAATTTTAAAATTTTTGATAATAAGGGTAAAAAGGTAAGTCTAGACTTTTTTTAAAAAAAAATATGACCCTTTGGGGAAATTTTAAAAACCCCCATCATTATATATTTTGAAATATTGAAAACCAAATGTTTATATATTTTCCTTTTGGCCCGAGTTTTCGATAAAACAATTTTTTGACAGGGCATATATCAATCTATTTCTTTCAAGAGGTTACCAGAAAATATTTTGGGTTCAAATTTTTTAGTTTAGATAATTTCAATGTTGAATTTTGTAAATAAGAATTAAAGATAATTTAAAAGCCCAAATTTTCAACAAACATAGAAAATAAAAGAAAATTGTAGAACCAAAAACAAATTAAGACAAATTTAAAATAACTCTATTTTGCATTGCAAACTAAAGAAGGCTGAAAATATTATTCTTCCTAAGAGGATTGTGAACAGCAACAAGCACTTTTGGTTGATTTTGGTTTCTTAGTAAAAATGTTTGTGGTAAATTTATCACAGACTTTTTGTTTGTCTAAATATTCATACAGGATGGTTCAAAGAGTTTATTTGTTGATATTTAAAAATTATTTACCAAACGTAGTTATGCATATTGATTGTTTTCCACGAAATAACGCACTTTTTTAACAATATTAGGTGTCCTGGATGAACTCGGTCTTCTGACCATACTTAAAATCATCCAGCGAATTTCTTCCATTCACATTCCATTTCTTCCATCCACTGCACTTCGGAAAACATCTCATATTTATATCAAAATAAATCACCTTACACTTTGTTCATCAATAGTAGATTTCCGGGACACTCTTATCAAGCTTTGTATTAAATTTAATTAAAACTCTTTGTTGCATCTTAACAAATTAAATACGAAAAACGTTCATATCTCGAATAAACATCTGTATCGTTCGACTTTATTTAGCAAACTGGCAGAATTTCAGACACTGCATGAGTGGGTAGTCGAGATTTATCCTCCATGCATAATTCCACAGATGGTGCTTCTGTAGTCTGTTTAGCATCAGTCTTAAATTTTTTACCATACTGAAATTTGTATACATACAAAGTATGCCTGATAAATATAGATGAGAATCAGGTATTATGGAATAGTAGGGTTGTATGGAATACCAAGGTTTCCGCTCTGTAGCTGCTAATGGTTGGGTAAGTCTTGTGAACTGCAGAAGAAAGACTCATAACGTAGTGAAAGTTGACCGCTTATTCTTGTCATACGACTCAATATAGAACAAAGGATTTGCGATTTGTTTTGCTATTTTCAAAAATGTTTGCAGGTAAGTTTTCAAACAGTTTTACTTACTAGTATACATGTAACTTGAACATTGAAATTTAACATAATGTACACTTAAAGAATTGTAGTTTGTAATACTGTGGTTGTTTTTTTAAAAACCATTTTTTCCTTGTTTAAAGGTTATTTTCCGGGAAGGGAAGGAATATTTAGTATTCCATAATACCCACGGAAAAAATAGTAGTCCAATACCCGGCAAAATATTCTGAATAAAAATAAAATTAAAATTGAATCTGGAGTATAATATCGGTACAGCTAAACAATAGTTATTAATTATATATAAATAGTAATATAGCCTTCCTTAAAACTAAAGTATAATTTTTAAAAGTTGAGTCCATTGGAATGTGGAAACAAAACATAAACAACGGGCAGGAAAACAATAACTTACTCCCCATATAAAAAGGTGTTAGAGGATAAACTAAAAGAAAAAGACAAAAAGAAAGAACCAAAGTCTTCAGAACAAAAGAAAATTTAACGATACTTTGTAAAGAAATCTGGCCGAACTTCTAGACTTAGAGATAACTCCAGTATTAGCAGCAATGAATCGTTCCATCCTGAAGGATAATCTGTAAGGGACTCCTATGCCATCAATTAAAAAACCGGAAAACAAAGAAGCTGAATTCTAACAGAAAATTATCCGAAGATCAACTAGGGGAAACTTTGATTAAATGATTTAACTATTTTCTGTAGGCTCACCTTGAATGTATTGGAGCAAAGAAAGAATATTATAATTGTGATTTTTGTAAATAAACCTCAAGATAAAAATGACTTCAAGGCATTCTTAAAAATATGGCTTTTATAGTTAAGAAGAGAAATCTTATTTATATAAAAATCTTAATTAGTTTTCCAATAGTGTAAACCCCCTATTCCATATTATCCTTCATTTATCAATTTTTTAAGAAATAAATGTTTTATAACAACAAAATAAACATTATTCTTTTTGACGGATGATAATACCTTACAATCGTTTATAGTGTATATCAAGGGTCGGCAATTTATGGCCCATGTGGCACGTGGTAAAATTCGCAATGGCCCTCTGCACTAATAACAAATTTGTCCGTTTTTGAGTAGATGGAAGTAAATAAATTTGTAATGGATCTCTCTCTCTTTATTTGACAAACATCTTCAGAATTATGGACATTTACGGTATTAGGAAAAAATCTGAATGCTAACTCTAAAAATAAATTTGCAGCTATTTTGTAAATTATTCAAAGTCATTTCTGGAAAGATTTAATTGCTAGAAGACAAAAAATTGCACATATAATCTATTTTCCACTTCTGGTTCTATATATCTAAGTAAAAAAATCTTTCATCATATGAAAAATATTTCGAGCTTGCAAAAAAAACTTTTTTTCCAAAAAAAATGCTAGAATCATTACCCAAACTGAAAAGTCACAAGTTATACCACTGTGACGTTTAAGGGGTAACCCCTCACCCATCTATTCATCTGGTTTTTTGGCCCCAAACAGACGTTGGGTGACAAGAGCGGGGGCCATGGGGTCATTGTTTGTTGTTTGGCCTGGACAAGGGGCAAATTTGGCCCAAATTTACAATGACTAAAGAATGCCGGTGACAATAGGTTGAGGGTTATAGGCAAAACCTGTATGAAAGTCGGTGCCTGGGAGAATGGGGCTATGAGGCCCAGGTGGGGGGAAAATGAATGGAATTTTTTGGAAGTTGGATGAGAAATTAAAGGCCCCCCTTGGATTCCAGACAGACGAGGAATGGGTTTGTGTTTGCCGCGCAAATGGGAGACGAAAGTGGCCCGGGGACGAGGGCAAGCCCTTTTTTTGGCCTGCCAATGAGGAAGACGGGGGGGCGTGGGTGGACCCGCCCCCGGGTTTTTAAAAAAATTAATTTTAACGGAGGGGACGGACGGAGGGGGGAAAAAACTTGGACGGACCCCTGGATTGAAAGAGAAAATAGAGCCCTGGGTGAGAAAAGATGGACCCCCTTGTGGGAAAAAACTGGATAGGAGCGCTAAAAAGAAAAGGGAATAGGGAGTCCCTTTTCCCGGAAAAAAAAAAGGTTTTAAAACCCCGGGGAAAAAAGACTGTCCGCCCGGCGGCATATTTTTTGGGATTTTTTAATAACATATGAAGCTATTAAATACTTTTTTTAATTTTTTAAAATGAGGCTGTGAAAAATTTTTTCTTGTTTTCTAACTACTGACGACTTTAAACAGCAATATATATATTTAAGTTATTCTTAATAAAAAATTGTGTTAAAAATCCAAAATGTCTCATCATTTTTGATAATCCCACACCCCCTTTCTTACGCGGATCCTAATAGACATAGTCATCACAGAATGGCTATGTCTCAATGGCCCCGAACTTTTTTAAAACTGGGTTAGGTAATGCAGGGTGGATGTAAACGGAATTTCCAAAAAGTACTTTTTTAGGGGCAGAGAACATTTTAGAGTTCCTAGAATCAATTTAGAACCAAATACAGTTTTTTGAAATCCCAAGTAATCGTCATGTGCTTACTTTAAAAAATCATCTCGGAAGGGCTCCCAAAATTTTTGGGACTCAATATTTGGATCGGGGTTAAATAAAAATACAGCCACGGTTTCCCCGCCCCAAGGCTGAATTAGCGAAGGCTTTTCCCCCCGGTCAAAAAAAAGAAAAATTACAATCTAAATTTTTTGCTTCACAGCAGGGGGAAAAAATCAGGGAAACCAAAATGATTTCGTATATGATTTTTTAAAAAATTTGGAGAAATTTAAAAGGAATTTTCCCAAACAGGGTTTGGGGGATCAATTTTTTTGGGTTTGGCCCCGAACCACAGATCCCCGGATTATGTGG
This sequence comes from Trichonephila inaurata madagascariensis, assembly GCA_019973955.1. Lineage (NCBI taxonomy): Eukaryota > Metazoa > Arthropoda > Arachnida > Araneae > Nephilidae > Trichonephila > Trichonephila inaurata. The sequence goes on from BMAV01014479.1 coordinate 26,945, forward strand.
AAGTGCGCAATCCACAGAAAAACGGTACAACTTTTTGGAAATCTTGGCTAAATTCGAAGGGGTATTCTTCCCAAAATTAAAAAAGGGGTTTCACAGAATGATAAAATAGAAAAACAAGTCAAAATGGGATAGGATGCCTAATTTTTATGCTAATGGTAGAAACTGGGAAATTTAAATTGGACGTAGACCAAATAACGGTAGAAATAATTTTTATGAGAATAGCCCCAAAAATAATAGAGGGTTCGGGGAGGGGAAAAGATTTCAAAAAAGTGATCAGAGATTCAACAACAGGGGTTACCAATTTCGAAAAGAGCGAAATGATAATTTTTTAAAAGGGGACCGTAGAAATAGGGGTTCAGGAAAATTTTAGTCGAGGGGTTTTAGGATGGGGGCGAAAAAATAGTAAAAGTTAAAGATCAACCCCAAAAAATATCCCAAAAGAAAAAAATTGCTTTCTCCATTTTGTTTTCAACCGTAGAACTTCCCCCCGTTCCCATTTTTTTAAATAAAACATTTTTGGGAAAACGCTTTTGGGACACAGGAGCAAAATAAATCATTTATAAAGGAAGAAGTATATAGAAAATATTTTTTATAAGCAAAAATTAAAAAACGGAGCCCAGGTTAAAAAACAGCACAGGGTGCGAAAAAGCCAAACAAGGGATCGCAGAATTGAATATTCGCATCAGAAAATTCGAAAAAAATTTGGTCATTTCATGTGTTGACGGTTTAGAATACCCCTGTATTCCCCCGGTATTGATTTTATAAGTGGGTCCCAAAAATAGTATTAGATTTTTATCAAAAATCGTTGAAAATTCCCGATTCTCAAATAAAAAAAGGTTTGGGTTTAACCAATTAAAGAGGAAAAAAGGTTGGGGGATAGATTTATCTAAGACAAAATTGGGGGGAGAAAAACAAAAACTCAAAAATTTTTTTAGTAGGGTTTTTAAAAGGGTTATTTTCAGACAAAAACCCGGTCTTACTCCCTTTTTATACCATGAAATTGACACGGAGATCCCCCCAGGGGGTTTCCCAAAGGGCCCTATAGGTAGACCGGACAAAGCAAGCAATAATTGATTTTCACATACAAAAATGTTACAAGGGGGGAAACCCATTGTTCCAATTCCCAAACCCCCTACCATCACCTGGGGTTTTGTTATGCAAAAGGGAAAAAAAATGGGTTACCACCGGATAATCCGGAAGCATATAGATTTGCAGTAGACTATAGAAAACTAAATTCGATCACAAAGTATCCGCGATACCCTTTACCGTTAATAGATGATTTATTAACGAACATCCCATTATACAACAATAATGTCATCTTTTGATCTAAGAAGTGGGTACTTTCAAATGGCAGTAAACCCAGTGATATTGTTAAGACAGCATTTGTAGTAAAAAGTGGCACTTATGCTTTCAAGCGGATGCCATTCGGTTTATCAGGAGCAGCTCCCAATTTTCAAAAGGCAATTGACATAATCCTAAAACCGGTGATAGGGAAATTTGTGAGTGTGTATATGGACGATGTGATTATCTCATCTCCATCATTCACTCACCATGTTGAACATTTAAGGGAAGTTTTTTCGTTGTTACAAGAGGCAGGATTGACATTAAATACGGAAAAGTGCAAATTTGGGTGCGATGAATTGAGATATTTAGGATTAATTATTAGTAAAGAAGGAATTAAAACAGATGAGATACAGGTTAGAGCTATACAAGAGATGAAACCGCCCCGTAACTCAAAAGAGGTGTCCAAGGTTTTAGGTATGTCCCAATGGTACGCGAAATTTATTAAAAATTATGCGGATCTTTGTGAGCCACTTTATAATCTTAAACGAAAATTTAAAAATTTGTCTGGTCTAATGAAGCACAAAAGGCATCCGAAGAGGCGGGAGGCGGTAAAAAAAGCGCCAGTTTTAAAATTCCCAAAAACTTTCAGGAGCCATTCGAGTTATTTACAGATGCCAGTTCGATCGGCTTAGAGCGTACTTAATCAAAAAAAACAGACCTGTTGTTTTTTGGTCACGTACACTGAACAACGCAGAGGGAATTATACAGTAACCGAAAGAGAATGCCCAAAAAAAAGGGCTTTGGGAACAAATTCGGGAAAAATTTAGGAAAAGCCCATTAAAGTAATAACGGATCACGCTCCCTTTTAACACGCCTAACAATGGCAAAAAATTTGTCGAGAGGATGTTTAAAGAGGGGCACTCAAATTGGGCAGAATTCAATATAGAATGGGAACATAGCCCGGGGAACTCAAAATGTAGGGGTTTTACATACCAAGGAATCCCGTGGAAAGTATAGGGGGAGAAAAATTTAATTGTGCCATAATAAGGATTTAGTATTTTATTTGGGGGAAACAATTAATAACAGAACAAAAAAAAATGACCCAGAATTAGGTCAATCTAAAAGATATTTAAAAAACCCCGGGGAAGATAACTTTTTAATGAAAAGATATGGGAAAATTTGGGTCCAAGTTTTCCTTTAATTGAAGGATTGTTATTTTATGCGAAACACCCCAACGCTTAGGTGAAATGCGTGTATACTTTCCCAAAAAATCTTTAAGGAATGAAAAAAATTAAAACCCCCATGACAAGCCAAAAACCCGGGGACAAAATGGGAAGATTTAAAACGTATCATAAAAAATTGGGGACGTTTGTTTTTTCCCCCGTACATGAAAAATTCCCCATTGATCAATATTTTCTACATGCCATATGTGCCAAGTTAATAACTAAAAAACGCGTTACCAGCTGGTCGATTAAACCAATTATACCAAATTATCCAAATGAGAAAAGTGACGTTAGATTTGTTGGGCCCCCGTGCCCCAAAATGAGAATCAAGACGAAACCGCTATATTTTAGTAAAACTGATCATTTCAGCAAATGGGCTGAAATTATAATTATTAAAAGGCCTCATCTCGTATAATAGGGGATTTTTTTTTGGGAAAAACTTTATATCGCGTTAGGGGAGCCCCAATAAAATTTTTGGGCGATAATGGCCCCAATTTATATCCGAAATTTTTGAGCATTTAAAGGGAAAAAGATTAGGCATAAGGCATGTGAAGACTGTTGCATATAGACCCCAAATCGGACTGAAAGAGTTAATCGAGATATGTACAAAAATTGGGGAAAATTTTGTTAATGATCAACACGATACTTGGGGTCAAATTTTTATTTTCTTTTCGCTATTCGGGGAATGGCGGGAATGAAACAACGGGGAAAAACAACCCGGGGGAATTATTTTTTTTGGGCAAAAATTGATTTCCCCATTTCCCAAAAATTTGTTTTTGATCTCAAAATTCCCAAAAAAATTTAAAATTTCAAAAATATTAAAAAATATTTTTTGGGGAAACTAGACTGGAAAGAAAATTAAAACAGGGGGGGAAAGATATTAAAAATTGAAGAAAAACATAAAAATTAAGGTAAAGATTGGGGCCTTTTTAAACACACCCCCTTTAAATTCAGCAGCTAAAAAAGTTCGTTTTTAAAATTTTAAAAAAAAAATTTGAGGACCTTATGAGTATTAGAAGTAAGAAATAAAAAATAAATTGTAATATGGAAATCAGGAAAAAAATTAACGGTTAACGTAGATCAAATAAGAATATATCGTCAAGGAAATGTGACGAGGTCGAGTTAGGGGAAAAGGGATCCCAAATAGTAAAAATCACGTCAGGAAACTAGTACTTCGGAAAAAAAATACATCAAGGATTAAATGAGTCACACTTTTGGGAAAAAAAAAATCTGGGTGAAACGTGTTAGAGGCGGATTAGTCGCCAATCAAACAATATAAAAAAAAAGGGGTAAAACCCCCAAACGCAAGGGTCACTTCAGGGTCGCTTTCCCAGTTCATTTGTAAAAAGACAGGAAAAAATAAAAGGACAAGGACAATAGGGGGAAAAAAAGAGATCAGGAGAAAATCAGGGCAAGTGGACCACAAAGAAAAAAGGCCCAAAAGGGAAAAACAATTAAAAGAACTTTTTCATCCAGTACTATTTCTAGAAGTAGAAAAAAAAGAACAAGACAGAAAAAAACTGAAGTTCCAGATGGACCCAACGTACAACCTGGAGGGCCCACGCCTGAGAAAAAAAACAGGAGTCCCGACCCCAAGGGCAAAACAGGGAAAACAAGAAAAACCGACAAGGAGATTACAAGCCCTACAACAATCAAAACAAGAAATTCCAGGCACCCGAGGAAAAAAAAAAGTGGTAGCACCTCATCGTTGGGAAACGTAATGGTGGGAGACCGAATAAAAAAATCAGGTTGTATTGTTTCATTTTTATGATCTTCCAACAAGTGGTTGAAGAATTATTGCAAAAGAAAGAAGTCTCGGGCGGTGTTTTAAAGTTATAAGCCAAGCAAAAGTTAAACACTACAATGAGTGTATATTTATTTTGGAACTTTTGACTTGTTAAAAATTTTTTTCTGGAGAAAACAATTGTAATTGCACATTTGTTTGCTTCGATGTATGACTTCGTGAGAGGGACAATCCTTGGTTATTTGTTATAATGGTTTATTGAAAATGTTTGTAATTGTATAATATGTGTATATATATATGTTGTTATATTGTTCCGTATTATGAGGCATCTGGTTCAGGGAAACGCGGCGTAGTCAGGGCACTAACAATAATAATAACGGCGCTGCGCGGCTCATTGGGAGTTTTTTGGAACCAGATGTGGAGATGAGTAATGAAAATTAAAGTCAGGATAAATATTGGAAATTATAAAAGTTAAAATGAGGATTTAAGATTAAAATTTAAATAAAACTCAGAAAGCGAGGAGATTCAGAAATAAAAAATTTTGACACGTAATTTATTAAGGGCATTGAGAACCCTAGTAATTACGTTTTTCTTCTTGGGGGGGTTAGACGTTCTCGCGTCCTTCTTCTAACATAACCCTAAGTTCTTTGACGGCCACGATTAATGGCAAAAAACCCTTTTCCCAAACCCAATACCAAGAAGACAAACGGATCGAATATGTAAATTAGATATACTTTAAAAAGGATAGAAGCTTTGATGAGAAGGAGCGGCAAGTCTAGAGATAACTTAGTGTGGAATCATTCGGATCAAGAGTTAGATGTCTTATAGCTCTGGAAGAAGGATACGTTCATATAAATTAAATTATAAAGAAGTCTGAATCTTCTATCAAAAAATTTAAATTATAGGTATTTCCTCAATTTATGAAGGGAAGGTGACTCTGCAAAAGGTAATATTTTGTATAGGAAGTTAGATTAGTAAGTTAATTTATTATAATTAAGATAGTGATCTAGTTGCGCGATCTGACTTGAATATAAGGTTTAATTGGGTATTGTAACTCTCACTTTAAGAAAGTTGTTAATTAGAATTAAGTAATTTAAGTTATTCTTAATAAAAAGTTAGTAAGTTAGAATCCAAAATGTCTCATCATTTAGATAATCCCACACCTCTAGCACGCGGATCTAAATAGACATAGTCATCACAGAATGGCTATGTGTCTCAAAGTGTCTCCTGTTCCTGCCTGATGATCCAGCTTGAGTATTTAGAGGTTCTGTTGCCCGTTTGTTTTGAGGGACGTTTTCAAGAGTTCCCAGTGTCAAGACGTCATGAGTTCCTGCCTGTTTGTGAGGAGTGCGGTTTTGCGTGATTTGTGTGTAAAGAGAGTTCCTGAGTGTTCCTATGTCTACGTCTACAAATTTTAGGTGAGTCTTTTCTTTGAGAAGGATTATTTTCGGGACAGCAACTAGTATTGTTTTTGTGTATGTAAAATTTGAGATAAGGAATATAAAAGGTAGAGTAAATTTAGTAAACAATAAGAGACTAGAAAAGATTTTAAGTTTGTATGAAGGGTATAAATGTGCGATATTAGTATTTTTGTTTGAAATGTGAAATTTAGTATACAGTAGTTATACTTGTTGTGTTGGTACAATATTGTGTAGGATATTGTTGAGGTTATAGATTTGTAGTGGTATACAGTAGTTATACTTATTTGTGTTGGTACAATATTGTGTGTAGGGTATTGTTGTGGTTTTAGATTTGTGAAAAGTTAGTATACAGTAGTTGTACTTGTAGCGCTGAGGTACAGTGTTAGGTAGGTTATTGTGTTGGTTGTGAATTTGCACATTTGTAAAATATAGTTAAGTCTAGATCTAGTGTATTGTTCGTTTTTATTGAGTCTGTGTATAATTTTGTAACGATTAAGTTTAGATTTGGTTTCGTATGTATTAGTGTATCATAGCGTTTCTGTTAAGAAAAAGACGTAATGTTAGAAGTTGCAAAAAAAATTAGGGTAAGTTGATATTACACTTTTACCTAAGATGAAATTAATAAGAGGAATTTGTCAAAGTAAATACTATATACTGGTGAGGTAGCTAAATGTTTGGTTAGAGGGGTATTTTGGAAGGAAAAACAGGAAGAACGGGAAATTAAGGGTATTGAAGAACGTGAAAAACAGAAAGTAGGGAATGTAGCGAAGAACGTGAAAGACGGGAAATTAAGAATTCGAGGAGCATTGACTATCTAGGGAATTTGAAAGGTTAGAAGACTGCAGGAAGCTCAGCACAGAAATAGTTAAAAGAAAATGAATTAAGAGTCAGGGAATAGGATTAACAATCTCGCAAATGTTTATTGTTTTGTCAGGAGAAGAAGCATTACCGCAAGTTAGTGAACCGATTAATAAGTGTAGGCCGTTAGTTAACCAGGAGTTAATAAAAGCGTGGAGAACGCATGTCTGGTGATTTTGAAAATAGAAATTGTTCCCAGTGAGAGGGACGAACGTTTTCCCCGTCTGAAGTAAGAGGGATAGGAACAGAAAAGAATAACAGGTTTATGGTTGAGAGAGGGAAAGAAATCAATGTGGACGAAGTCGGAAATTGTTGATTGTGTAAGGAAAGTGGGGTCGTTTGCAGGTGCAAAAAGTATTACAGCAATCGCTTTGTGTGCAGAGCGTGTAATAAATTCTGATGAAATAGAAGCTGATTCTTTAGAGTTGATAGCAGATAGGGGAATAGTGAACCCTGAAATTCTGAGTTGTGAAAATGAATGCGAGAAAAAAGAAGATACCAGTATGACGTTAACGGGTGGTGAACAGCAGTTAACAGTGAATCGTGAAGGTTTTCGAAATCATACAATGGCTGAATAGCAGGGCAGATAAATGGAGGAAACATGTGTAAAAGCTGAGTTGGGGGAGGTTTGAGAGAGGTAGGTTAACAATGCGTTTGCCTCTCTCAAAACCAAAAGATATTGATAAAGGAACAGTTTAAGAGACGGATAATAGGTCTAGCTTTAGTTCAGGGTGAATTTCGAAATAGATTTACCAGAGAAAAGAGATCGCAGTACCATTTTATCGTCTCTCCAATTTAATAAAACAAGCCTGCCGTAAGAGCCCAGGAATTCGAAGCAAATTTGGTTAGGAAGAATAAGCTCGAAGGGAATAGTGAAAGATTCCGAAATTCTCTATTCGGTAAAAGCTATTTATGGATTTTAACTTTCAAGGGGTGTTGTAAAGGGAAAGTCAAATGTATTTTTAGATTACCACCTGATCGAAGTAACTTATTTAGAATGATTAGCACTAAAAAGTAAAGGGTTTCCTCCAGACCCTGAATTTTGATTTCTTTAAGGCAGAGGATATTAATTTAAATACGGAAAGCCGTTGAAAATCAAAACATATTTGTACATCAGATGTTGAGTAATTCGCTACGAGAAGATAAAAGTATCTCTTGGAATTTAGATGTAAACGGAATGGGGCAGTTCAACCGTACTCTGCCCGTTGTTTTGGATTCCCAGGGAAGAGTGAGCCGATACCCGTATCCACGTATTAAAAGGTATTCAGTGTGTGCGAATTTGAACCAGGTGACGCTTGAGCCGAGATTTATCTTTTGTTAAATAAGAAAGGTTTGGTGAAAAGAATAGAACAGCATCCGTGGGTCGCTGTACTGGATTTGTGGAAGTGGTATTTTCGTCGTTCTCTCATGATGAGTTATCCGAAGTATGCCGCATGCGTTATGCCATTTGGCATGTACATTATTAAGAAAGTGAGGTTTAAGTTTGTATGGGCTTCTTCTTATGGATGTAATTTAACGCACAGGTTATGAGATGGTTAAAGCAGAATGATGTATCACGAATGGTCGATATAGACATTTGATGCAGATTTGGAAAAATCGTGTAAAGCAGCTTGACTTTGTTTTAAAAAGTGGTTGAGTTGGATTGGAGGGAAGTCAGATCGACCAAAGGTAAATTAAGCTTCGGAAAATTTGTTCCATCACATAATATAGAATTAGTAAATTCATTGCATGAGCTAATGAGGTATGTTAATTATATTCCCAATTTAAAAGTGTCTAACTTTCCTCAATAACAACAGTGGAAGACAGTACCATGAATTGTGAATAACGTCATAATGGTTGTAGAATGCCTACCGAAAGCCAAAATTTAACTTAATTTAGAAGGTCTTGATTTAAACCTAATTTTAAAAAAAATTGTTTTTAATGTATTTTTCAAAAGCTTGGAATTTATAGGTTGTTTTATTTGGGTTTATTTAATACCGTTGGAATTAGTAGATGAATAAACAATTCTTTGGGTTTGTGCTAGGTGTGAATTAATATCTGTAGGATATGAGTGTTTGTGTGTGTGGGTGGGAAGGATATTTGTGTTATTGAAAATCTTTTTGTATCTCTTAGTAAGGTGAATACTCACAGATGTTTAACACAATTGATTGAGCGATTTGATGTATTAGAATTAGTGAAATATGATGATTTGATTTAACTTCTTTAAAACCCTTAAATTTAAGGTGTGATGTAACACAGAAAAGGAAAAAGAACCCAAGATTTGGGATTTAAGTTTTAGTTGTAAATTGAATGTTTATGGAATTTGGATTTATTTATTTATTTTACTTTTCATTGTATTGGTTACTTGGTTGCTGTCCTGGTCAGTCTCATTGATAAAACAACCTTCGGTGTGAAATGTTAAAAACCCGAACTAGCCTGAGGCCAGAGCGCCCAGTGAAATGGAACTTTCAGGGGAAGGAGTTGTGACGTCTTCATTGCGGTAAACCCCTCACCCATCTATTCATCGGGGAAGTTTTATGGCCCCATACAGACGTTGGGTGACAAGACGGTGCCATGGGGTCATTGTTTGTTGTTTGGCCTCGGACAAGTGCAGACATCGGGTCTGGAATTTACAATGACTAAAAGAATGCCGGTGACAAGGTTGACGTAAAAGGCAGAAGCCTGTATGAAAGTCGGTGTAGAGAATAGGGCTATGAGGCCCAGGTGGTGAGATGAATGGAAGTTTCAGAAAATGGATGAGAATTATGGCGCCCTTGGATTCCAGACAGACGAGGAATGTGTTTGTTTTTTGCCGCGCAAATGGGAAAACAAAAAGGGCCCCGGGGACGAGGGCAGACCATTTTTTTTTGGCCTGCCAATGAGGAAGATGAGGGGCGTGTGGTGGACGCGACCCTGGTGTTTAAAAGGAGTGAATTTTGACGGAGAAGGGACGAACGGAGAGGAAAAAAACTTGGACGGAGCCCTGGATGGAAAGAGAGAGATAGAGCCCTGGAGTGAGACAGATGGAGCCCTGGAAGGAGAAAACTGGATAGGAGCCCTGAAAGAAAGGGAATAGGGAGTACCTTTCGGAAAAAAGGATTGAACTCCCGTGGAAAAGACTGTCCGCCCGGCTTGGCATATTTATTGGACTTTTTAATAACATATGAAGCTATTAAATACTGTTTTAATTTTAAAATGAGGCTGTGACAAATTTTCTTGTTTTCTAACTACTGACGATGTTACACCCCTAATTTTGCGATATGAAAGTAGAGTGGTACATTCACTAAGTTCGCATTAAAATTTTTCTTTATTTATTTAACTATAATGAAGGCAAATACGTATATTTTCTGTTGTCTATTTCTTATTTTAATAAATATGTTTAAAAATACATTATATATGTACAATTTTAATTTTTTTTTAATTTTGTTAGGAAAAAATAGCTATATTTTATACTGTTTATTTTTATGTTAAGAAATATTTTTGAATGATTCAAAATTAATATATAATAAAACTGTAAATATCTATGTTATTGACCTTTATTCTCTAACTTTGCATACATTAATCGTGGGGATAGAATTGTTTCAAAAACGTACTACTGTGTGACAAGCTGAATCCTATTGGTGATTGGTTTGGCACGCCACAGCTAAAAGTTTGCCGACCCCTGCTATATATTCATAATGGTTTTGGAAAAATTTTATCAAATCCAGGAAAGTTATTTTTAGAAACGTAAATGGTATTCCATAATACCCAAGTCACATCTACATTTCATGTATATTTTGTATGTATGAAATTGTATGTTTCATGTATAAATATATGCTTAGAAAAATTTTATGATTTTTAGAATTAACAATTAAAATTAAGGTATTCAAACACATTCGGAGTACTTTTTAACAAAATAGCATATTTAAACATTATAAATGCTTTTTTAGGACTCAATACCAATAACTACTAAGATTAACTAACAATATTTAAAATAAATTACTTAAATTTTAGAAAAATCACAATTTTACGTTAAATTTTAGCAATATTTTTGAAAAACAAATCAGTTAGAGAAAAAAGTAATAAATTTATATTAGTAAGAGTATTACTAAAACAAATTAGATGCATTTATCTAGGAAATGTACTAAAATTTTAATGTTTTATTAAAATTTGAAAATTATATAGCTGATTGAGTAAACATATTAAGAAACGTGACATTCTTTGAGACCATTATTTAAATAACAAGCCATTATTTAAATAATTCAAAAAGTATTCATACAATAAGAAATGTTTAGTGGATTCTCTAGAAAATAACATAAATATCAGGTTCAAAAAGTTTTACAGAAATACATTTGTAACAGTTTGAGTTATCAGACTCTCTCCGTGATAGATTTTGAACAATTTAAATGCCTACTTCTGGTAGATCAAAGACCCACTTTCGGTTTTTCTAACTTTATAAAATTGATTGTAACTTGGCCTCTGGGTAGTGTAGAAACAAAATAAAGTATGTTTCGTAAAGCCAAAAGATAGCTCTATTCAATAAAACAAAACAAAAAATATCTGTCTTGACCGAATTTGGTCATTTTCAATGTGTTCGATTACCTTAAATTTTTTCTTTACTTGAGGGAAGTATAAGATTTTTCATGTGTAAAAAAAGAATACGTCCCTCACCTCCAAAAGCTTTTTGAATTGTTGTCCTCTTCCTCTTCCTCCTTTTTTCTCACCTTCGGATGCAGGCAACATGGACAAAAGGCCTTGCAGAAATAATTTTTAAGGCATCCCACAATGCATCTCCAGCATTCCTCGAAGCAAGGATAACGAGGCTTCTGTCCACGATGAATCCTCAAGGCATTTTCCCTGGCTCTGCGTAAGCGTTTAGTGGCTCTTTTCAGCCTATACGCTCTCAGAATAATCCAAGGATTCACCACCATGGCTTTAACATTGATGGATTATGTAGTAGTTTTTCACATCCTTATGGGAATTGAAATAAAATAGAATAGTGTTTTATTGAATAAACTATATTATGAACTTTAAACATACCTTCAAACAGTAACCGATCCATATAACACAGAATAATTTTCTTTGAATTTAAAAGACCACCTACGATTGGTTGTCATCCCTGTTCGAAACCAGAATCTAGTAACTTTAGTAAAATGATGTCCACAGCTTGATCTTTCTATTGAAAAAACTTTTTTTTACTAAATGTAAATACACTGCTGGCCACCGTAAATGCAACACCCTGAAGGAAGCATGCAAATAACATGAAATTTACAACATGAATTAGCGGAAGTGAGATATGCAAAGGATTAGAATTTCAGCACAGACACACATCACGCACGCCTGTGGCTTCTCAAAAGCGCTATTTAAAGCTTGGAGATTTCGACGATTTCAAGTTCGGCAATTGTGTTTTTCTTGTGGTTTTTTCAAAAAACGATTAGTACCGACGTGGTCGATCGCATCCACCTCAGTGCACCACTTCACATGAGGACAGACAAATTGTGCGCATGGCAGTGACGGATCGCTCAGTCACATCACGAACCATAGCACAGTACATTGAGTCTGTAACGCATCATTCAGTGTCTGCGCGTACCATTCGACGCCGTTTACAGCACAGTGGTCTGTCCGCAAGACGTCAATTGCTTGGTCTACCCTTGACGCAGAGCCCCAGACGTCTCCGCCGCCAATGGTGCGATGAAAGAAGGATGAGCGGCAGGCAGTGGAATGAAGTTGTCTTACGACGAGTCACCTATCTGTCTGCAACACCACGATGGTCGTTCGAGTCTGAGACACCGTGGAGAGAGGATGCTGAACAGCTGCGTTATGCACCGCCACACTGGTCCTGCTCCGGGTATTATGGTATGGGTGGTATTGGATATCACTCTCGCACTCCTCTAGTACGCATAGCAGGTACTTTAAACAGCCAGCGCTACATCTCCGAGGTGTTGGAGCCAGTTGTCCTTCCTTACCTTCAGGGCTTGGCCACAGCCATATTTCAACTGGATAATGCGCGACCACACGTGGCACGCATTGTCCAAATGTTCTTCGTCAATCACCAGATTGAATTGCTTAGCTGGCCGGCTCGCTCTCCGGATCTTTCGCCGATAGAAAACATGTGGTCCATGGTTCCTCAACGATTGACCCAGATTACACCCCCAGCTGCCACACATCAACTTTGGCAACGTGTGGAAGCTGCTTGGTCTGCTGTACCCCAAGAACACACCCAAAATCTCTTTGAATCAATGCCGAGGCGTGTGGCAATGGTGATCTCCAACAATGGCGACTACTCTGGCTACTGATTCTGGCAGGAAACACACTTCACAGAAGTCTATAAATTTAAGCATTTGATACTTGGTCAACTTGTTATCTACAAAATAAATTTTGTTGTGCTATCTCTTGTCTTTCTTGGTGTTGCATTTACGGTGGCCAGCAGTGTAATTTATATATCCCTTGTAACCAGGAACTTCTTAAAGCATAAGCCAACTACGCCCAGACTCAGAGCCTCTGCCACCGTGGGGGCCTCGTCTCGTTCTCGACTCAGCCTTAATAGGATCGTAATTCGAACAATTTCAACGATCAAGGGTTATTTCCGGTTGTATTCTCCAAAAAACTGGTAATTTCGTATAATATATCAGCTGGCTACATGTAATGACCGTCGTCTATATATAGGCCTAGACCTACCGCCATACGCCATCATTACTCATTCAGACAAAAGGCGGCAGTCGGTCCAGCCGGTTTGTGCGATTATAAGTAGTGCACATTTATTTGTTTCCTGTTATTGTTGGTAGGAGTATTTGATAACGTGTGCTATGTACTGTCTACTTTTAAGGGACATATGTGGGGGCCCAGGACCTACTTTTACGAGGGGTCCAGGGCCTCAAGAAGACTTAAGACGTCCCTGCCTGTAGAACAGTCTCATTAATGGCAGTTTTCTACCTCTCTTTTCATTTTTGGTGCCCAGGGGCGAGCTAAATCACCAGTTTGTTTTTTTTTCTTTCAAAGTAAACTACAGATTCTTCTCTCACGCCCCGAGACGAATAGATTCACTAAATTGCATTTTCTTTACAGCGACCTTAAAAAGGGACACCTGTTTTAACGGCCGTCCTTTCTTTCCTTCCTCGCACCTGTGGCCATGATACACTTGTATGAAAAGGAGTGTTGACTTTTTGTACGGAAGAATAGCCAAGGAGTTTATTCGCGCGTATCGAAATGACAGGTCGGTTTATAGACCCTCCACATAGTTTATGAAGTTAATGATATAGGTGATCTCAGTCGAGACAAACTTTTGTCCTGGAATAGCCAATTGTGGGTGGGACCTAGACAGAGGATGCCAAATGCAAACCCGTGATCTTCCGTGAGGTTATCTACTAGAACTTTAACTTGACTATTTTGGTGGAGTGTGAACATAACGATTCAGTTGCAGACCCGTGAGAACAAGCCCTACAGTCTACGATACCCATTTTATAACAACTGTACATGCAAAAGAAATATCTTACAGAGACAATAGACCCTGCGTAAATTCGGCATTAACTATTTATAAATAAAAAGTAATTTTTTACTAAAGCTGTGCGATCCCCTTTTCCCCCTCTCCCAGGAATTAAGTAACCTTGGGGGTCAAGACACTACACCCTAATCACATGATTAAGGAACTCTATAGTAGATATCATGTTCAGAAATAAAGCGTACTGTAACTATCATGCAAGGTGAATAAGAGATGTGTCCAAGAAAGGTAAATTTTGAATATGCTCCAAAAAAATGTTTGCATCATGCATCTTTTTTAGCTTTATTTTTGAATTAACTCATTTTTTTTCCTGGAATTTTTCTATGCTTCATAATTAAGAAATATTAAAAGCATTGCAATTGGTAGTTTGTTTTTACTTTCACAAAAATATGGTTCCGAAAAAGCTAATAAATATATAAGTATTATTTAATTCATTAACATTTTTATTTTCAAAAATGTAGTAAAATTTATCTCTTATTTCGCATATTCACATTCATAGAAAAACATACCGTTTAATTATTTTACTTGTTTAATTTAATAATACAGATTCTTTTTCTCATCTTTTTCAATGCATTGGTTGATTGCTTAAAATTTGTGATACCGAATTATTCTTAGAACATATAGTGTCAATCATAAGGCGAAAAGATTTTCAATCATAAAGGTAAAATAATTTTAAAAGTGATTAATAAAAATAATATGTAAAACATAAATAAATTTTCAATAAAATTAAATGTTGGGAAATACCAGTTGCACACAACAGTGTGTGTGTGTGTGTGTGTGTGTGTGTGTGTGTGTGTGTGTGTGTGTGTGTGTGTGTGTGTGTGTGTGTGTGTGTGTGTGTGTGTGTGTGTGTGTGTGTGTGTGTGTGTGTGTGTGTGTGTGTGTGTGTGGTTTAAAGATTGGGGACCACCTACCTAATCAATTCAATGCTAAAGAGAATGGTTTTAAATATTTAAAACGAAGAATTAAAAGTGGTTGGTTGACATTGGATCCTTATGGGATATTTCGTCGTTATCTAACCAAAATCTGCAATGGGCAAAAGGTATGACTAAGATATTGAACACATATAGCAGTTTTTATTCGATAATATTCCGACTGATGCACATACAGCGTATTTTTATTTGGGGGCCACCCTCTTTCGTAAAATCTTTAAAGGGGTAAAAGCATTTTTTTTCCAAAAAATTACGTTTTTAATAGTCGTAATGGGTCAATACATCGAAATCTCCAAAAATTCCACGCAGACATGATACATGCTATGCTAAATAACAAATCTTTTTTCAATTTATTAAAAAACTTTGGGAAATTTTAACGTGAAAGTGCTTACAAAATAAAAATTACTCAAATTAACAATTTTAAATTTTCCCTTCTTTTTTCCCCCAATCCCCCTATATTACCTTTTTAAAATTTTCAATCGTTAAAAAAATTAGAATTTTCATCCCCAATTTTAAAAACACTTTTTTTTAAATTTTTAGTGGATGCCCTTTTTTAATACATTTTTTTCAAATAATAATTCATCCTTTAAAATTTTAAATTAATTAATTTTAAGTTTAAAGGGTACTTAGGGGTCGATATTTTTTCCTCTAGAAACCCCCCGGGAAAAAACAGCTTTTTTTTTAAAGAAAGATTAACAACCTAAATTTAAACCATATCCCTAGTTAGACATAAACATTCCTTTTACACGGGTTTTTAAAATTTAAATTTCCCAATTTTTTTAAAAAAATTACTTATTTTGTATTTAAAAAAAAATTTTTAATAATAATTTAAAAGGGGAGTTTTTCCACATAATATTATGATTCTGTCATATGTATATGCATATTTATATTACTTGTAATTATTTAATAAAACTAACTAAAATAAAAATTTTCTTTGTTGACCTAAATAGGAATTGACTTTGAAAAAAAATTTATATTACTTTTTTAAATATTGTTTTCAAATTTTTTTTAACACAAAAATTTTAAAAACCCTAAATTTTTCGTTTTTAAATGATTTTTCCATTTTGTTTTTTTAAAAATATCGTTTTTTAGGGAATTGTTTTTAAAACCAGCCCGAACCCAGATTCAGTCCTCAGTACCTACTTCATTTTTTAATTTCCCCTTTTCGGGGAAAAAACCCCAACAAGAAAAATTTAATATTTTGGGTTTTGAATTACGGTTTGGGTTTTTCCCGATACCAATAGATGATATGAAGAATTTTGATGGTTTAAATATTAAAAAGCCCAAAAAAATGTAAAAGAGAAAAAAAAATTTTAAATTTTGCTTAACCAAAAAACATTTTTAACACTCGGAAATATCAAATCTAACGGGGGGGAAAACCAAAGCATGTTGGATAAAATTGAAAAGCTTTTGGACTGGTCTAAAAATAAAATTTGGTAACAGCGTTAAAAATTCCCGGGAAACGAAAATAAAAGGAAATTTTTCTTTTGGAAATTTTTGGAAATCTTTAAATTTGGGGTGTCCCCAAAACCGGGCCCTTTTGACAGAAACCGTGGGGGTTTTGTTTTGCGGCCAAACCCACCCCGGGTTTCCTTGGTTGATTTTCAGTCCAGGTTTTGTCTTTTGTATATACATATTAATTAATATGTATAATACATATGAAGAAAACTTTAAATTTGACAAAATAGAAAGAGATTTTCTATTTTTTCCCTTTTTATATATGGTGTTGGGGAATTTTTTTTTTTTTAATATTTATTCATTAATTAAATTTTTTTTACTCAATAAAAAAGTACAAAATAAAAAAATTTTATTGATCTACCCCTTGAGCCCCCCAAAGGGGGCACAACAAAACGGTTTTTTCCCTTTTTATATTTGGCATTAGACTGTTGGTTTTTTTAAAATTTTTTTTTAATTAAAATTTTAAATTTAAAGAATTTTTTGAAGAAAAATGTATTAACATCAAGTGTCATCCCCTAGAAGTTTAAAAAATTGTATTTGAACTCGAGTAGATGAATAAAAAGCATTTTATTAACAATTGAAAATTTGAACAAGATATTGTGATGTACCAGTCTCTTTCCCCGAATTGCTAAGAAGGGAAGCTGACAAACGTGGAAAAGATCCGTTGTTTCCCTAATTACTGGGAAAAAAGTTTCACAAATGGGTGGTCAAAAATTCTGACCTTTTTTGCCATGGCAGTCCAAGAGATTTAAAGAGACGCCGCCGGTACAATGTGCTTTTTGGTTTCTCATGGATCTATGACGACAGCGTGTCTGAGAGGATAGGACTCTCACTATGCGCCCAGACAAACCCCCTCTATAAGCGGCAGACAGACAAGAGTTCAGGGGGATAGGCGGTGAGTGATCATGGAAAACGGGAGGTTTAAAAAGAGAGAGCGAGAGAGTTTGGAAAAGACATTTACTTGAGAGAATCCAGTAAGAGGCCTCTCAGTCAGCGATACCTGGGAGTCAGCGAATGAATCCAAACGAGGCGGATTTGGAACCGAGGAGTTTTTCGAACCAGCAACAGCACGGTGGAAATAGAGCCGGCTAGCTAGCACACTCTGTGTGAGAGAGAAAAGCGAAGACTCTCTCTAATGAACTGTGGATCCTTTGACATTTCGAATTCTCGAAAGCATCCCTTTGACTAATATGTTTATGCTAGCGGTATAAAGTCGTTACCGCGAGAAAGACTCTACATCTGTAGGCCCTTCCTGCAGTTAGATTGTACGAGAATATTTATTTGATGATTTTCTTACTGTAATAAATAGCTTAACCCAGAGCTGTTGAAGTCATTACAATGTACACTGGCGTGCAAAACTTAAGCAACAATGTAAAAATTTAGCAGATAGACATGAAATTGCAGAAAAGGAGGTCTGGAGATCAGTAGAGGGAACACGTAAGTCAGTAGAAACGTCATGCGTATGAAAATATCAGGAACAAAACGTCAGGAGCGATGTGAGCGTACGCAAAAAGCGTGATGTCGGCGCGCGCTGCTCAACAGTAGAATGAAATGAAGGACGGAGACGCAATTCACCATATTCTCTGCAAGTGCCAGTGAGTCAGTTCGTGAAATGTGGCTAGAAGAAATTACCTGGACGACTTCACACGTGGAAGAATGATCGGAAAGCTGGAGGAGGGGCGTACTGTCACCAGTGTAGCTGCAGAGTTCGGAATCAACAAAAGTGTTGTTTCGCGTGCTTGGAAAGCGTTCCAAACCACAGGTACAGCTCTTAGAAAGGTTGGTGTGGCCGCCCGAGGACGACAACTGCAGGGATGACCTATATATCATCCTGCAGGCGAAAAAGATCGACAGAAGTCAGCAAGCGTCATTGTTCAGAAACCTGTACAGCAACAGGTCGACAAGTGTCGCGGTTTACTGTGGCCAGACGCCTTCACAAAGGAGGCCTGTTCGCCAGCCGTCCTGAACGCTGCCTCCCGTTGAAAGTTGGCCACCGAAGCCACCGTTTACAGTGGGCCAGAGAGCTCAAAAACTGGACAACTGATCAATGAAGTCGTGTCCTCTTCACGGATGAGAGTCGGTTCAGTACCAGAAGCGATTCTCAACGCGTTTTGATTTGGAGAGAGATCGGGACCCGGTTTTATCCCAGTAACATCTAGGAAAGACATCGTTACGGGGGTCCTGGAGTTCTTGTCTGGGTTGGCATTATGCTGAACGGCGGAACTGAGCTTCCCATTTTCGACAGAGGGTCTGTAACCGGGGATCGCTATTGTGAGGAGGTACTTTTTCCCCATCTGCATTTTTTCCGAGGTGCCATTGGCCCAGACTTCATCTTTATGGATGACAATGCACTGCCACATCGCACTCTTGCTGTTGAGGAGTTGCTGGAAAGTGAAGATATCACTCGAATGGATTGGCCAGCGTGCTCTCCAGATTTAAATCTCATCGAACATGTGTGGGATGCTTTGGGGAAACGTATTGCCATACGCTTACATCATCCGGAGAACAACCAACAACTAAAAAACAGATGTTCATTGAGGAATGGGCACCCTACCTCAAAAATGGACCAGCTGGTTCTGATATAGGAAGGGCGAAAACCAAGTAAGAGGAGGGCATATACCATATTACGGAACATCTGTTTTTGTTCTTCCTTTTGGGATAGACAATCATGAGTCACATAATGCGTTAAAAAAGTTTTTTGTTTGATTCCATACCGTAGGGTTGTATTCCTTTTCAGCGCCGATGTTTTCGTCAACCTTACACATAAACTCTCCCTCATTTCAGAATTTCACGCCTCGATGATTTTTCGTGAAGTTATGGCAATAAACCCACCTGTTGCTTAAGTTTTGCACACCAGTGTATATATGTAGTGAGAGTGTGAACTAATAGTATAGGGATGAAAAAGAGACGCAACAAAATTAAGTTATATGAAGGGGCCGAAAAATCGGTGGATGTGTATTAAAAGCCAAAAACCATCAGTGTGAAAACTTCATTTAAAAAAAATCAATGATGCGTTGGCCCATCTTAGATCCTGGCGCGAAAGCTGTTATCTTGTTAATATTCATTTGTAGAGTTGGCGTGGGGGGTAGGGAGTGAATATTAACATCGTACTGTTCAGTTGAAGAGTTGGCAAATATCCAGCTGTGAGATTACTTGCCATATACATTCCAATTGGTGAATTTCATTCCCGTGATCCAAAGACTTTTGGATATGCCTGTTCATCGGAGCCCATAGAGTTTAGAACTATAAAGCTACACGAAGGTTACTGACCACGGACCACGTAATTTTGAACCACGGTCAAGTTATGAGGACGACACTTGAGCTGGTACCCCGTCTCCTACTTCATATCAGAGCCCAAATGAGCACTATTGAGGAGAAATTCGTCTTACAACCAAGGAAAATTAGTACAAAGATAAGCATTAGAAAGATTTTTCTCCAACTGCCAGGCTTTATCCTGTTGAAATGTAACATCAGTGCCCAGTGAAACAATAAACAGTACCGTGAGATTCATGTCGATGAATCTCCGAGCTGTAAAGGTGTAATGAATAACCTAAAGAACCATCAAATAAGGTGTCACCTTATAAAGTAACTCTTGGTTGTCGATGTCAGACACTCTGGTGAGTATCCCATTACATGTACTCAATGTCTCCAAGACAGTGGTGGGATACTCAGCGGTGGGATCTGTAAATCTCAAGGCACATTTTCATTGGTCATTTAGACTCACTTGGAAGCAAGATTCATCCCTGAAAACGATTCTACGCCACTCTGTGAGATTCCAAATTGAATACACCCTTCACTTCTGCAAATCCGCCTGTGAATGTGAAATAATCAAGGTCAGTTGGTTCAATGGTCTCTGTGATAGCAGAACAAGAGACTTATTTCCTTTCATAACTGAAAATAACTGATCGCACCGATGAGAACTTCCAAGCATGGAAATAATTTACATGCGAATTTACGAGTGTACTCAAACCTGGCTCGATAATATTTGTAAAATTCAGGCACACACACTTCAGTGAGTTTTGCCTTTAAATATGAGTTTCACTGAACTAGATCACCTCCATTTGCATATGGCTGGGTGCTTATTGAGAAAATCAAACAAAATTTTGCTTCCAAAGAATTAAATCTTTAAATCTTGTTTTGAATATAGTTTTAAGATTTGAAGCTTTTTCTACGTATTTTTGACACGATGTAATATCATCTAAACTTGGTATGTTCATGTTGCACGTCGAGAAGTGTTTTGAATCTTCATTTTTCTATTACTTTTCCCAAAATACTAGTGGGCTGCAGTAGCCCAGTGGTCAAGGTATCGGATCATGGCAGGCTTGTCATGAGTTCGAGCCCAGTTCCACTAAAGACCCGCCGTGTATGGCAGCGATGCACGTTAAATCTGTCGAGAGCTGAAACGTCCTGTCGAGAGCTGAAACGTCCTCTCGTTGGTGTAGTGTGGTAGTTAGGAGAAGGGGTGCCAGCTCAGGTGTCGTCCACGTCACTTGACCATGATTCAAAATGACGTGGTCCGTCGCCAAAAGCCCTCGTGTAGCTGAACAATGAAATGTTAATCTTCACTCACTCCCAAAGTACTAGTTTATATTTGAATGATTTAACTAAGTCAAACATGTCCGTAATGATCTGCTCTTTTCCTTATAACTATAAATTTATATCGGCTAATTGTTTGGTTGTATCAACCATTAAAGATAAATCTTACGATCCTATTGGATTGGAAAACAAGCTTGTGTCTTGATTTTTAGTTTTTAAAAACTGACATACTTCTTTCAAATTCCAAAATTGCTAGAAAATCTTGGAGCAACATATCCTGCGTATTTCGGTATAATAGGACAAACCTGAATATAAACTAACTCACTTAAAAAAGCAGTAAATTGGCACTAATTTAAGACTCGAGATCTTATAAATTTTATAACTATTTGTAAATATGATAAAACACTCTCCATGTTTCGCGTACACGCTGCTTCTTGATGTACAATACACTGCATATGATGAAATTTTGCTTAGTTTCTTTTATAGTAATGCTACGAAGCAGTTGTTCAATAATGTAGCGTCACCTATAGCTACAGAATTTAATTTTGACGGAGGTAGATTGTATTTCTGCAGAAGTTCAAAACTGCAATTAAATATATCTTGTCCTGTAGTACTACCCCGCTTATCGGTATTTGTTCAATAATTCCTCAAAAATGTTGTCACGAGCACGAAGAGAAACACCGGTAATTGAGACATGCCATCATGTCTGCATTCTCGTCACAGGCAATGAAACTTTCGAAACTAGATGACTTTGATTTGATCTGATCATTTAAATTGGCAGCCAAGTTAGTAACTTTTCCCGCAAAAGTATTTCAAGACAAAGAAATTGTTTGAAAATCCTTAAAATTTCCAAGCAAAATGTTTTCTGTTACGTGCACCAATCCTTACCAGAGTGTAGTTGGAGAACAAAGGCCCATATTATTGCACTTTGACTAAAATTTACGCAAATCAGTTGTTTTCACAGCTAACTACTGTTAATTATTTAACAGGATACCTTATTAATAATCTATATATTCAGCTTTTCGTTCAGTAAATTATTGTTAATTATTTAACAGTTGAACATTTATAATCAACTTTTCTTAACCCTTTATCTACCGCATTATGATTTACTGCACTTTTTTTCATGCGATATTTTTTTTTGAATCACTACATTGAAAATTAAGGGATATACATAAACAAAATACTCAACTTTGGGAAATTGAATCCGTTAGAGCTAATTAATTAATTAACGATATTTAACTGTAAAATTAATTATATACACTGTTCACTTAAAATAAATAGTCAAATCGTTTTCTAAGGTCTTCATTAATATACAAACAAAAAATGACACTTACCTTTAGACATTAACTACTTTTTCGGAACAAAAATGACAATCTTCGCAATCCGATCAAAATGTCAGCTGAAAACGCAACTTCTGCTATAAAACTATTCGCCTTCCCCACTAAAATATTCATCATAGAATCCGTGCTGCCATATATCTTGGAATTGGATTTAAAAGAATATTCCTGCTAAGTATCGTCAGAGTACTCATAAAAATGGTTATTCTATGTAATTTTAAAGTGAGTGGTACTTATAAGTACCGCGCGTCGGTAGATAAAGGGTAAAAGCATTTTTTTTGTTCACATTTTTTTAAATTATTTAAAAAATTTTCATCTATAAAAATGTCAGTAACCTGACTCTTGACATTATTTATGTTTAAGTACCGTATTTACCTAATTGTGGTATATTTAAAATAAACGTAGGCATTTTGTTTAGTAATAGCAAAAAAGAGCATATTTAAAAAAAAAAATGAGCGAATTGTATCCTTACTTTTATTCTGTAAGGTTTGTTATTTTATTATTGTGCGGAAATATTATCCAAACCACAAAAATATTCGTTGTGGGACGCGAGTTTGACGCTCATAATCTAGATTTAAACAATCGTGCAGTATCAGGCATTTTTATGGCTGTTTTCGGTAAAAGAACGAAAGCCTGAACTAAACGCGGAGCACATTTTCAGACAGAAAAATGCCTCAATTTCCATGAAAATTTGCAACCTTATAAATCATACACCTGTTAACAAAATAGCATTTCTAAAATTTCAAAAAATTCCGTTAAATTATTATTATTATTATTATTTTATTTTAAAACATGAAAGGATATCTCATTTAACATTACGGTATAGGAGAAAAACGTGAAACACATTTTCTGCCAGAAAAAATTACTCAAATCAGTCAAAAATGTAAAGTATTATAAAATATGTTACTCTCTAAGGGATAGTGAAGCCAGAATATAATATTAATTTTTCATTTCTTTTATATCTGAAAAATGTTACTAACTCGGGTCCTATTCTTTAACATTAACCGAAGACAGCCTTAAAATGATCTTATTGACCATTGAAAGAATTTTCTTTTCATTGTAAGTATTTACAAATGTTTTACTTCTTTAACTTTGCATTCATAAATCATCGGGAAGGAATTTCTGAATTTTTTTAATGCAAACAGGAAATGGTGATCAAATTTTTATGACTTGAGAGTTATTTTGTGTCAAGAGAAAACTATAAATCAGAATGCATTAATATGATAAATCAAATTAACATCATTATTTTGGTGTAAAGAAGTAAGCAGATTAAAGGTTTTGCAACTAATTTGTTATCAGTATGCTGCTCGACAAATAGGCCTTGGACGGAATATGGATTTTATAGTTTTCATCATCATTAATCGAAAATAGAAATTTGAAAAAATATCTTATATATCCCTGGGGGAAAAAGAGAGGAAAAGAATTTTAAACTTGAAAAAGCCAGTGCAATGCCGGACTAAACGGAGGGAAAAGAAGCTTGTCTGGCAAAGAAGTGGAAGGCATTTCAAAAAAAAGAATTTTATTGCCATAAATATAGATATCACTCACATCGTGCTTGCACGTACACACACAAAAGTGTTGGTGTCGAGAGGGAAAGGAGAAATTTCCATGGAGATAAAATTTTACTCCCGAAAAAAGCCCGTGAAACGCCAGACTAAGTGTAGGGAAAACAAAACCGTCCGACGGGGCAAAGGAGTGGAAGAAATTTGGGGATTTACGTCACACACGTCAAGAGGTGCTGACACTGAAAAGGGAAGGGGAATTTCCTTGGGTAAATTATGTACTTGAAAAAGTTCGTCCAACGCCGGGCCATGCAGCTAGTGTACTTATGTTTGTCATGTAAAACGGTGCTGAAAAGTATGGGAATCAGGATTAAAAAAATAGAATATTATGAATATTCTAAATGTCGAAAGAAAAAAAGCAGGATGCAATAAAAAATTTCGAAAAAACATAATTACAAGTAAAAAGAACTAAGCAATTAGGTGGGAAAAGCGATGAGTTGTGAAAGTGAAAAAATTATGAAACAATATGTTTAAAATAAAATAGTGGAAATTCGTGATTTGCTACCTTTAAAAGAAAAGATTTCTGTCTCACAGATTTATTATTACAGCAATATGAATTCGAACCATAAGATCCACAGTAAACAATTCGGTCGTCTAGTTTATTATTTTAAATAAAATTGACCAAAAGTGTGTGTTTGTGTGAATTTAGTAAACCTATTGGTCCGTAATATTTATACGTGGAACCCTTCAAGTAATGTGATCTTGGTATCACCAATGATTTCTGAGATATTCATTATCCAATGAAAGAAATTGCAAAAATATTAGAACATTGAATACTACAACAATAGCGCCCAGTATAGAAATGCTTGATACTTGCGTATTATCGCAACCTATTGGATATGAAACGAAGCACATGATGGCCAATTCAACGCTTACGACACGTACAAAATTGGGGTTGCCAACTTGTCGAGTTATCTTGAAAGTTGGCGATTGTTGTGATAATACTAAGTACTAGTGCCGATTTAAGTTCATTTCGGTTCCTGGGAGCAGATCTACAGGCATCCGTGCCACTAGAGAATCGAAATTTATAACCTGAAAATCTAGTTAAGTCTAGCTTATCCTGGCCCTTCTGGACCCCCTCCCTCGTCGACGCCCGCCCCAATCACCCAGTGGATAAACCGACACTAGTTAGTACCCCAAATGATTTTTTTAAAAAAATCGAATTAACTACTAGCGAAATTAATAGGGTTACTGCAATAAAAATACACCAATAAAAAAAAAAACGATCTTATACCTAAACATTATTGCAAACACAGTACTAAACAATAAAAATAAAGGGAACCATATTGTAGTTTATCGCCTAATTTGGCAAATATTTAAGGCAATTTGACGCGTAGCATACCGATATCAAAATAATAACAATTGTTTATGGTCGTTTAGAGTGGTTCCTATTCACACTTTTATTTATCACCAGATTGGAAAATTATTGTCATCATTTTGGATAGACGAATAGATATAGATAATTACCTACCCTGGTGAAAAACAGAAAATAATTGAACTATATTATTAGCTTTGATTCTCAATATATGCGACTATGTTTAAGTAGTCATTTTCGAAACTGAATTAATGTAAAAACAAATTCTTACCCCCACTTAGAGATAATATTAAAAAGACATGATTTTATACAGATAATCAGCAATTATTTCTAAAAACATAACTAAAATTACGCTATTCACGTTATCACTCATTTCAAAGATATGAAAGTCCTCTTACAAATGTTACTTTAGACTAATAATATTGCTAGTATATGTTTCCAATTTGCTTTCATTTGTATTGCTCTAAATTTGTAGTATATTTTCTTTAAAGTTAATATTAATTCAAAAATATGTTTGGATTCATATCAGATTTAAAATTTCTGTAAAAATTTGCTTTCTCCAGGGAAAAAAAATACAGATAGAAAATCCCAGTTTTGTTTACTGAACGTTTTTTCAGCTGCCTACATGTGTTCGACAAAAAATCTGATTACTAATGCTAACCAATGTACTTCAAAATTT
>BMAV01014481.1:0-10245 GCA_019973955.1 Trichonephila inaurata madagascariensis
AGCATTTTTTTTTTGCTTTAGCTCACTTAAGTATTCAACAATTATTAGGTCCACCAAATAAATTAAAAGAGACATTCGTTTATGAAATGGAAATTAAAATATATTTTGAAGTTAATATTGATTTAAGAAAATAAATTTATTTTTTTATAACTTATTAGATAAACTTAATATGATTGATTTCAACGTAATATTTTTGGATCTAAGTATGCTTACCATTACCTATTTGGAGCTATTAAAAAAGGAAACTGAAAAAATTGGATGTTGTATATTTTTTCAAAAGTATCCTTCTGAGTACCTTCTTGTGTTAGACTAAGATTAATAATTTTTTCACTATTTATACAAAACCCACTGAAAAAAAGATGCCTTACATGATTAAACCAATCCCCTTTTCTTTGTTCCCATCCTCATCTCTATACTATATTCCTCACAATATAACTAAAATCATTCTGATCCACCATAATCCTAGATATGGGAACAATTCACACCTGTACTGATCCTAGAGCTAAGCCGTGGATCAGATAAATCTACAGTTCTACTTTCAGTTGAAAATTCTTCATTAGTTTCAACATCATCATTTGAATCTCAATCTTCAGGGTCACGTTGATTGACAAAAAAAAATATCGAAAGCTTCTTCCTATATGTATTTCATGCATTTTTAATAAACTTCCAATGATAGATTAAAACTGTTTGAGAGAGAACTAAAATGTATTAAAGATTTCACTAAAAATGACCAAATGTAATTGAAAAATTTTACTTATAGTTACATATATTTGAATTTCTGCATTTCTAAATCAGAGTGCCCACAAATTCTTCTGCATTTTATCCCCAAATACACACGGCAACATGAAAAAGAAATATATGAAGGGTGGTACGAGGAAAAAAAAATGGATTTTAAATTTTAATGATCTTCTTAATCTAAAGTCCTAATATGTGGTCAAGGGTATTATTATTTTTATTATCATTTAATTTTCTTAAGTTATTAATATATTGTAGTAGGAATGAAAAGTGGTAAAATAGCTCACCATGGACATTTAAAGATTTCGAGAAATTGATTGTATGTAAATTTAGAAAAATGTAAAATATATACCCTTAAATTTCGGCGTATAACGCTCACTGCCGTATAACGCGCAACTTCTTTTTTTACGAAGAAACCTGGAATGTATGTGCATAATGCTTTTGAGTTTTGAAGACATTTTTTCGAGGTATTATTCCAAGATTTAGTAAAAAGTATACTCTTCTAGAACTACAGCCCTTTAATTTGGTAAGGAATGTCATTTGTTTTTAATAAACAATGTTTCGATGCATATAGATGTCTAATAATTTCTATGCTAACCTCTTTTCTTTTTACGTTTAAAGCTCTCATTTTTATACTCGGCGTACAATGCGCATTCGTAAATTTCGATCTTATGTTTTGTTTTAAAAGTGCTCACGCGTTATACAGTAGATTTCATGGTATTTTTTAAAAATGAGATAGTTTTGCGTGTTCTTTTCATTTCATACTTAGGAAGGAAATTTTCGATTTGTTACTACAGATAAAATGCTATAAAAGCATTAATCTGATAATTAAAAACTGAATTTCATGTACTTTAATGAATACGAATATAAAAATTACCTGGATATAAAAACTACCACGCCATTAAGGAAATAAAATACCCAAAAGTTTAATTAATCTATGTATACAGAAAAAAAAATGTGATTAAATTTAAAGATAATTCAAGAGTATACAGAGACTATGTCGCCCATCCGGTATAGCAGTTAGCGACTCTGACTGCTGTGCTGTTGGGCCTGGGCTCGAATCCCGGAGAAGACATGGATGTTTGTAAACGTATAGTGCCTTCGCGGCATGGGGGTACTTTAAATAGCCATCGAGTCGCAAGTCCTCTCGTGAGTTTGGTGGAAGGGGAAGAGAGGTTTGGGAGGTCTCTGACCACCCCCAGGTTGTTCTTCCTCCAAATTGGGGTGAAACCGAGCGAAAAGGTTCTGTCACCTGTATGGTGCTCACAGCTACGGCTAACGACATGCATCACTTAGCCCTTTGCCATGATGAATTTCGTGGGCCTTGATCTGACCTTTTCCGATCAGGTGGCATTAGTAACAACAACAACATAGTGTCTAAAATAAGCACACACAACCTCCGCCTATTGAAAGTAAAAAGGGATCGAGTCAATTGGGTTTGTACGTACATATGGGCACACTTCAAGTTTATGCCACACTGGCTGGAACTCCCAATAAGACCAGTTGTTCATTAAGGTATAAAATCTGAAGAACATGCTGGACAGGACAGCAATCGAAAACCTTGCGTGTCGAGTTAGGTCAAGATACAACAGACAATATGCAGTCTTGCGTTATCTTTTTGAAAAATGAGATCACTAAACCTCAAAGATTGGACACAGTTACCAGTCTAGAGATCTGATAAATGTAACGATGTCTAATCAGATTATCAACAGCGCTTATAAGAGGTGTTTGTGTCATGCGTGTACCAAATGGTGCCCATTACAACACATTAGATGAGAGCTTGTATGGCGATACAGAATACAAGTGGGCTCTGTATGTTCTTCTAAGTGCCTACAGAAACGGATACGTCCTTCACGATGAACGGAGACCAATCTGAAAAGACGGCCTAGTGTCACTTATATATCAGATACGTCATTGGAAATACAACTTTCACACCATACGTCTCTATGCTGCAGTGTCAATGTAAGCTGCAATGGACTTCGAATGACAGTCCGTGCTTTTCAAGGCAACAGGACTCGTCTGAAAAGACGACGTAGTGTAACTTATGTATCAGATGCGTCATTGAGAGTACAACTTTCACCACATATATTTATGCAGCAATGTCAAATTATGCCACAATGGACTTCGTGCGAGAGTCTTTGCTTTTCAAGGCACCAGGACTCGTCAGAAAAAGACGTAGTGTAACTTATATATCACATCCGTCATTGGGAGTACAACTTTCACCACACGTTTCTATGCTGCAGTGTCAGTGTAAACCACAATGGACTTCGTGTGACAGTCCGTGCTTTTCAAGGCACCGTCACCTTACCCTTGTGCTGCAAACAAGCCCACTTCCTGCCTCAAGGTTCATTATGTGACTATCAAAATTCTGCAAGGTTGATATGATAATATGTCTGTCCTCTCGGGGTAGCGGTGGGAGCCCATTGAGATCCTGTATGTATTACAGTAAAATCTTTCTGGAACAATGAATTCCATACTCGTACGACAGTTGTTGAATTGAATGCCGGAAAACGCTTAACCACTTTCGATAGGTCACAATACTGCTATTATCACATTGCGACATGTGTTGGTAGCCACTTCTCTTATAAGAGATATAACAGAATATTCTCATAAATAAACATACAAACAGCCAAATCTCAAATGTGAATAAGAAACTCTCTTCGTAATTTTTCTTTTATATAGAATTTGAGATGGCATCTCTCCTTGCTGCGTCGTTCAATTGCACTTAATGTTAATCATTTACATAGCTCACACTTTTCTTCCTTTCATTCGAATTTAATGATTGTATAAGACCTCATTCATGGTGTTGCAATTTAAATGACTATCAGTCAGTCTAGTTAAAAGGAAATGCTAAAATATGAAAAATAAAAAGATATATTTAGCGTTTTAACGTTATACAATCATTTGCATATTTCTTCATGAATTCATATTTAGAATCATACAATCAATAATCAATTTAACATCCAAATCTTAGACTTTTGTCCCGTTTCTACAATCTCATAGGAAAGTATAGATTTTAGAACGTAATTTTATTTTAACTACTTTTAGATTTAGTAGTTTCAAATCCATCCTAATTTATATCAAAGAATTAAGGCCGAATTTCTCTTAAGTCTTAAAAATCAAACAATGCTATTCATTACTCCAGAATAGCTCCCCTAAGACTAAGAAGACTAAAAGTACACAAACTATTTATTTGATTTTAATCTTACTTTGAAACTGCGCTGGCACTAAATTATTTATCATACAACTTTAGGAGTATAATGCCAAGGCAGTAAATATCTTCCCCAAGTGGCTAAGTGTAACATAATTGAGGTGGTGTAAAATCACAAGATATATCACCCTTTAACTTTAATGAGTCCCGGAATCTAATTTCGAAGGGTAACTCATCGAGCAATTAAGTCTTGAATTATCGACGATTTAATGAGGATAAGCAGATTCGGAGCAAATACGTCTCTTTTAAATTGAAATTCCAATATGGCTATGAACAAATAAGTTGTTAATATCCGAGATAAACTCTAATGTAAAGACCGAAAGCGCGTAAATCAATTTAACTGGTATGTTTACTATCCGTATGAGACGAAATGAAGCGAGGGCATGGATGTGCAGAAAAAGCAAAGTTAAGGTAAAATATATTGTTAAGAATTTGTATGGAATGATAAAACTAATATCAATTAACTGATATATTTATTATCAATAATATATTAGGGGTATGTAAAGTCTAATACACAAACTAACTGGGGATACAAATAATTTTTATTTTCAAGATTTCCAAAAATGAACTGTCTAAAGTTTATTTCATATATGTTTATAAAATGTTTGGTATTTACGTATTATACCGTCGACCATTTCGCCAAATAAAATGACGAATACAAAAATGTCACCTAATGATGTTATTGTATATCATTAGTAACAAGCTCATGAATGGTTTTCCCCTATTGGCTTCATATCGTGGCATTTGGCGATGTCTTTTGATTTGAAGAATTTGGTCGAATGTATAGCACATAATTAGTATTTTATAAATTCAAAAAATACGTGATATAGAATCAAATACATTTATTTTTTATAAACTAACCTCACATTCTCATGACAATTCTATCTGCTTACAATTCAATTTAATTTTCTCATTATATATATATATATATATTCTTACAGAAATAAGTATTATATCTTGTATAAATTCTTTCACACACACACACATATATATAACAAAAGCCAAAAAATTATTATTAAAAATGAAATCCCGGTTCGAACGTAGTCGGATACTTTAAAGCTACCTTTTGGTACATCAAAAATTTTTTTTGTTTAAGACTCAGAATTTTTTAATTATTAGTTTAATGACTTAATTCTGTTATTGTTTTTGCTTAAGACTCGGAACCTTATTCCTGTTGTTTAGATTACAACCTTTGTTAACCCGATCGTCTATATTTCCTTATCTACTCTTGATAAGTGAATTTCGTTATTGTTAATAATAATTAGGACTAACTCACACCCCTGCTATTTTAAACTATTTTACGTTTTGAATCAATTTAAATAAAATTTGCTGATTTTTAAATATGCCTCTTTAAAATATCCTGGCTTTCTTAAAGCTCATCAATATCTCAATGTGTGGACATGCATGGTCTTTCAAAAAGAACGTCTGGACCAATGGCACATTAGAATAGACGCATATGATAATTTCATAAGCCGCTGTTATAGGATTGGAGTTCCTTTCTTCCATTCATCGCAATGTCACTTCGCACGAGCATTTGAGGACCACCCTAATGGTCTCTTTTCCCAGTAAAAGGGATCAATGGGTGAACATAACGGATTTCATTAATGAGATGTCCAGTTTGCGTTCTTGACACCACTGTAAACGGTGCCACTGATGGGTTGTTAATGGTATACAGAATTCTGGAAGACGGGCAAATAGGTTACTTTTATGCAGGTGTCTGGCTACAGTTGTGATACCCCCTTACTAGAGGCATCATGTGTTCCTCATCCCCGCGACCTAAGTTTGTATAAATAAAAGACTGACCACTCAAACCTTCCATAATAAATTTAGTTTATTATTATCTTAATCTATATTAAGCAATGCAACACAAGTCTTAGAGGCTAATGATCAGGAGTGATATGACATAAATTACAATTCTTAACAAATATCGCATTAAATCTTACTCACTTTTATGATAAATTAACCACCGAATCTATATTTATAGAAGATTCCTTAACTTACTAGAGTCCGCTGTATCATTAAAGTTTAATATTATATCTCTTAAAGATATTCCATGGCGAACAGCTACCAATCTTTATATCTTCTATATAATACTGTAATCCAACTTGATCCAGCAACTGGGCAACCTTCTTTCTTCGAACCCAGAAGGTTGCCCACTTCTATATGATTCTTATAATACTTCCTAAGACTTTTTAAGACCTCCTCAGACTTCTAAGATCCCCTAAGCCTCTCTAAGACTTTTCTAGCCTTTTTCGCGAATGCTAAAGCTCCAATATATATAATCATTCCTAATCTGCATATCGCGTTTTCTTCTTGAGTTGGTTGGAATGAAATGCTCTTCTGGCCCCAAAGATTCCCCAAGAAGGCGGGATAAAACTCTGTCATACAGTAAATCGTGATATTTGTCGTTCCGAGCAATGTCTGTTGCCCGATGTCATGTTCCGGTCTCTTTTCACCTACAAGCCTATATATCAGTCACAGTCTTTTCCTCGACCCACCACTGCTAACCTTTTTTACAGCTTTACCTTCCATTTAAAAAGATTTCCAATGTCTTGAAATTACGCTTTTGTCTGCTCCAATCATTTGTGCAACACTCCTCGAACTATGTCCCTCTTCAAGTTTGTCGATCATTCTACCAAGTGTAAAGGTATCATGGCGATTTCTTGTAGTCATTATGAAAATACGATTTCACTTTCCCTTGCAGGTATAGTTTGGAAATGCGTTCCTTTTGCTGCGTGCTGCAACTTCCCCTTTGCTGTCATAATGTGGATATTTGTATGTACATCTCTTTTCTACTGAGCTGCATTTTCACTATACCCGGGTGTGGCTCAACTCCCAGCTAATTTCATGGTTGCATATTGAAAACGCATGTGTTGCTTAAGATATGCATGCTAGTGTTTTTTATTTCTGATGGCAGATTATGAACAATTACAGCAGAGAACAAGCAGAAAAGAAAAAAAACTGATTACAACAAAGAGAAGCTGAAACAGAATTCATTAATATAACATATGTCTAGCCTCCCAGTAACGCTGGTGAGTCCATGAGACCTCTTCAGAGCTGCACAGAGTGCATATCGTGGAAGCAACAACTCTAAGTCTACACAGATGATTTTGCAGGCAGTTATGTCCGTTGGCTAGGTGGAATTCAGCGACCGCTCTACGCTTTGGGCCATTACGCAAATTCCGGATAGCATTCTTCTAAAACTTATGGGAAACACGGTTATCTGAGCTTTGATAGATATTTTAATAAGATTTTTAATGGAATGGAAGGATATATGACAAAAAACTTTTTGCATAATACGAACACACTTTTTAGCCAGAAAGTCAGCTTTCTAGTTACCTGGAACTTCATAGTGGGCAGGAACCCACTGGGGGACTATATTTTTCTCAAGTGATGCACAGGTTTTAAAGATAATAACTACAATCCAATATGTTGTATGTTATGGATTTTTATCAGAAACGATAGCCAATCTGCATGCTAGTGTAAATTCATGAATAAATGACTAATACTCGATGCAATCTCATTAGAATTAAACATAAGCTACTATATAAATTCTATATTACTTCCCAGCACGACATAAAATCAAATTGCATCTAAGAACATTATCAGCGCTTCTCAAACTGTGGGGAGCACCCCCCTAGGGTGCGTGATAACCCTAGAAGGGGGGCGCGAGCATATTTAAAAGTCGAAAACAAAACTTATTTCAAAAAGTTATTAATTTTTTTAAAGTAAAACAAACAAAATACATTCTGTCATAGTGAAAAAAAATACATTTACACTGATATAATACACTTATAAATGTACAAGTACTGCACAATGAACTTTATAATTATCTAAACAATACTAAGTTAAGAACAATTTTAATAATTACCTGTGACCACACCGGTTGGTCATATATAAAATTATATGCAAAAATTAAGACTTATCTGGATCATTTGTACGACTTACAATTAATCCCTTAACTGCAGATTAAAGGTTACGCAATTCACTCCCCAATGCCTCCGTTTGGCACGTATTCACGCATATGTGATGTATTTGGTGGGAGGGAGAAAGGGAAAATAAGAAAATCCTCTGTGAAATAAGTATATCCTTCTAAAGCAATGTTAAGGTCATTTTATTGCATTCCAAAGTCTTCCGAATAATTGTATGGATAATAGTGAACATATTTCGGAAAGACGTATAAATACGCCCAAGGTAATTTACGCACTGTCTCAGCGAGTCGTTTATATACGCCGGTGGCACATAAGAAGAAGTCGTATTTGTAGCTTTAGTGTCAAAGTATCGTAATATCGAATTCAATACACCGTTATTGTATTGAGGGGGCGCGATGAAAATAGTGATTGAATATTGGGTCGGAAGTGTTGAAAGTTTGAGAAACACTGCATTACATATAAATCAAGCAGATACAATTCACTCAATTTTGTAACATATTTGCCTGAAAGAACTTCGAGGAATTAAATTAGATTCTTTAACAATAGTAGAATCAACACAACAGTAGGAAATCATACTAAATGAAAAACAAATATAACAACAAATCTCAAGTGGTTCATGTTTAGATCATTATGCTACATTTAAATTCTATGTTGATCATTTTGTAGTACTATCAAAATCGCACTGAAAATTTTGGGGGAAACTAGTGGAAGTTGCCTAGAGCAAGTAAAGTATCATATCTTGATATTCTCAGACATACTGTGTCCATTGAATCGAATTGTTTTGTATAAATGGCATATCCTTGTTTATGGAAACACTTAAAATGGAAAGTCCTGTTGAACAAACACTTGAAATATGAGATTGATACAAATTCACAAAAGCTGAAATATGTTCCAAAACTAATGAGGTATGTTCGTGATTCCCATTTGTTAACTGGCTTTTAGGCAGTTATTTTGAGGGAATGTGAGATGCGGAAGCTTTTGAAGTACAGTTTCTATTAAGCCCTTGCTTATGTTTATGCAAATAATGCATTTCATCTGATTAAACCAAATTTAATAGTCTAGTAGTGTTGATTTATTTCTTTCATTTCCAAATGTGTGTTTTTTTTACTTTTATTTTCATAATTTTTATCCTGAAAACGCAAGAGGAATATCGTTTGTTGTATTTAAAATGATTTTGAAAAGTTTAATCATTTAAGGTTGAAAGAGGGATTTTTAAGTGTTTGCTGTTAGGACCATTAGAAAAAAAGAATTATAAATATTGAGGAAAAAGGAGTAAGTAATATATAAAACTAGAGAGTTTTTTAAGTTATTTTTGTAACATTTAATTTATCTAACTTATGTGAATATTCTTAATGTGTTTTTTGAAGAATGAAATTTTTACGATAATTTGTGCACAAAAAAAAACGAGATATCACCAAAGCAATCTAATAAAATACAATGAAATTGATAACATATAGTTCAAATACAATAAATTATAACAAAAGAAAAGAAATCGTAGGTAAAAAGACAGTTACATTTTGTTATATTTTACAGTCATTTTTAGCGTAGAATATACAGAAAAAAATTTTCAGAAGATTTTCAAATAAAAAAATACATACGTTTTTTTTTTTTATGCCATTTAAAAGGGCGAAATTAAATAGACTGTGGATATAAAGTTACGTACAATCAAAGGGTAAAATATGGAAAAATCCCAAAGGGGGTGGGCCAAACTGTTCTATTAAGTTCAGAGCGATACTACACGAGGCAGGATTGGGCCTGATATTTTCTAAAGAAAAAAAAAAGGGTTTTATTTGTGAAGAAAGTGCGTAATATTTCAATATTTTTTAATTGGTAGTTTGTAAATTCCCTTGTATTTGCATATCATACAAAGGGGTTTAAAAAATTTTTTTAGATTTATTATATATATTCACAAATAATAACCAAAAAATGAATAAGAATAATTTTAAAGAAAATAAATAAATTTGTTGATAAAAATTCGGTTTGGTTCCATTATTTATAGATGAAAACTGGGGAAAACAGACTGAATAGTGATATTTGCACTTTTTTTTGGTTTAAAAAAAATGTTCCTTTTTTTTTGGATTTTATATACTGCTATAATTTAAATTAAAAATTTCTTGTGATATTTACACTCTCTAATATAAAAAATGGCAAAAACAAAAAACACTTGTGGTCCCCTTTTTTTTTCAAAACAAAACCGGATTATAACCGTATTTCAGTATTTAAAATCGAAAAATACCGAATACCCCCGGGACACCCGAACTTTTGGTTGATATTGCAATCACTAATTGAGGGACCAGGACCATTTTTTTTTTCCGCACCAGTGGGATGATATTGAGACGGAAGTCGAGACGAATGAATGCATACTTT
>BMAV01014483.1:0-75558 GCA_019973955.1 Trichonephila inaurata madagascariensis
GTAGAGTGAATAGGCTCTTAATAACCGTATTTTACGTTTAAACTCAAGCTCAGTGGCACAACAGTCCATGAGGGCTAGGTCCTACTGTGCCCATCCCAGTATATGTGACCATTGCGCGCTGAGGTGCATTAGCAGATCCCCCGTTCAGGTAATCAGTCTGAAGTGAACCCCCCAGTATTTAAGCCTCCAAGCAAACTTGGTACTCATTTATCGATCCACTGCAGTAGGGATGAAAGGCTGAGTCGACCTTTCCCATCCCGGCAATAGAATCCAGACCTGTGGTGTGGAAGCACGATACCTTGCCACTCGACCACTGGGACTTATTTTACCATCTCCTCACACATAATTTCAATAATATACACCCTTTTGGGGGTCTTACATAGAACGAATTTATACTTTTATTAAGTATTACCTACACACTTCCCAATATATTTTATGATGTTGTATGGTCACATTATCTTAAGTTATTAGTATTTAAGTTTTTGATTGTTCAAAAACAATTTTTATAGATTTCAAAAACATTCTAAAAATCTTTACCTTTTGATTTAAAAAGGACTATTGACTTTTTAAAACGGAAGTATTCTTGTCCTTTACGTCCTCCCCCTCCCCTTCTTGCTAGCTGATATTTAAAAAAAAACACCCCATTCTCTCTCTCTCTCTCTCTCTCTCTCTTAGCAGTTCTCTACTAAGCAAAGAAGCATGCTGGTAAATTTCTTTATGGTTCTAATAGTTGAACCACGGGATTCTTTTAATCTATCTATCCCCTGCCTTTAAGAATCGTTCATAAAAATCCGTTCTAAGCTGAACTCTACTCAACAGAAGAAACGTGCCAGCCAAATTTCAAGTCTATAGTTCAAATCTTCCAGAAATTTCGTGATGAGTGAGAGAGTCGCTTTCCTCCTATTCATGGAGAGATTATATTGTTAAATATTTTGTGTAATTAATGCTTATATATAAAATAGTGTAAATAACTTATATCTAGATGCTTAATACATTAATATTACTTTCTGTTGTATTTATTTTTGATAAAAAATTGATTGCAGCGTCTCCCCTTATATTATAATGACGTTTCAATAGACACTTGGCGAAATATTGGCGATACAGCCAAGTTGACATTTTTTGGCGAGCACATGAATGCATCTGGAAATCGCTGTAGAAATCCATAACATCACGATCTGTGACACAAGCGGGTTTTTCGAGAAAGAACTTGAAAGCAGCTGCGCAGACTATAAATTGCAGTCGCTCGCTGAAACAGTCAGTATTGCTTTCGCTGTTGAAGAGCTAACTAACGAGTAGTTGCTAGCGAATAAACACTACGTACTTGTGTTTTTAGACATTAAGCCCTGTGGAAGGCGTGAAAATCTTCTGTGATTTATTTTTCGAATTTTAGAGCTGTATCGTGCTTTTAAGGATTGTTTTCGCACAATAAATCTACATCGCTCTCTTAAAGAACTGCTTTGTGTTCTAGCTGATAGCATAAAATCCATGATCTACGTAACAATATTATATTGTATTGTGCTGTTTTATACTGTATTTCTGAATAATTATATTTTTCAAAAAGCCAGTTAGTTTTATTTTGTAATAATTGTTTTAACATACGCAAATGTTTTTTGCTTTTCGATCTTAAATAAAATAATATACAGGTTAACTCATTAAAATTTTACACCCTCATTAAAAAAATTTAAAGGGATTTGATATTGGGAAACCCGGGTTTTTAAAAAAGGCGATAAAGGGATTTTTTCATGATATTTAGTGTCACTTGATTGAATACATGTAAAAATTATTTTAAAATTTTTTAAAAAATTTTTTAAATACAATTTTCGGCAAAATTAACTTGAATAACCTTTTTCAAAATGTTCTCCTTGTGAAAAAAATGTTTTATTATAATAATATTTTACCTCTGTACAGAGGCTCAACTATAGTTTTGAAAATTCACTTATTTTCAGAGTTACAACCATTTGAAATAATTATGGCGTTTTCTTTTAAAATTTCCCCCCTGTTGTCGTAAAAAACATGGAAAAACCCCATTCTAAGTTATATATTTAAAAAAATCCTAGTTGAACCTCTGTACAGGGGCTGAGTATATACAGGCAAAATAATTTTAATAAAAAACATTTTTTTACAAAAGGAGACATTTAGAAAAAGGATCATTCTTTTGTTCATTTTTGTCAAAATACTGTATTTAAATAATTTTATTTAATCTATTCTTAAAAAAAATTTTATGTACATTTTTTTTCTAATGACATAAATATCATAAATAATTTTTATACCTTTTTAAAAAACTCGGTTCCAATATATCCTTAAAATATCCTTTTTTTCTCTGAAAAAGGTAATAGATTCAAAAATGAGGCTAGTTTTCTTACAACAAAACAATTATTGCCCTTACTGTAGTATTTCTATTTTAGCATCGATCCAAGGAATTTTATAACCTCAGTCAATTCCAGTAGTTACCCTACTTACAGCTTGAAATTAAATGAGTGTTTACATTTGCCTCTTTATTATTTCTGTAGTTGTCATTTAAGCATTTTTGTGTTCCTCGTCTTTTTAAACTAAAATTTTCCTGTGATATTATTTTGGCTCTTTATTTTTAGAACTGATTCCCATCTTTCTGAACGCCATTCTTGTCTGCTAGAAATAGTGGCTTTGGTAGCCTAGTGGTCATGGTCACGAACTCGTGGCCGATGTGTCTGAGATAGAGTCCTAGTGCCACTGAAGACTCGTCGTGTAGAGCAGTGGTCCTCAAACCCCGGTCCGTGGATCAAATGTAGCCGGGCCGTCCAAAGAACATTAAATTATTTCCATTTTATTTACTGTGGTGTATTTCTCTGGGTTTGTGCAATTTTTCGTGGAAATTACTTTGTTAAATCACTTCATATTTATTTTTGGGTGTAACAGTATTTTATTCCGAAGGCTTATTTATATATATACAGACACAATTAAATTAAAATTAAATCGGCACAATCTAAAACATAAGCAATCAAAGTTCCCCTCCCCTCAGCGGACCGTGGTAAAATTATCAAACATTGATCCGTCCGTGGCGATAAAAAGGTTGTGGAACACTGGTGTAGAGGAGCTGTAATGCATGTTAAATCTCTCGAGGCTGAATAGATTGATTGATTGAATATTAACGTCGCACTTTTCAGCTACACGAGGGCTTTTGGCGATGGACCACGTAATTTTGAACCATGGTCAAGTGACGTGGACGACACCTGAGCTGGCACCCCTCTCTCCTAACTACCACACCACACCCAAAGGGGGGACATTTCAGCCTCGACAGATTTAACGTGCATCGCTGCCCTACACGGCGGGTCTTTAGTGGTACTGGGCTTGAACTCGTGACAAGGCAAGCCACGATCCGATACCTATACCACTCGGCTACCGCGGCCACCTCTCGAGGCTCAAAGTTCGCCCGTTGGTGAGGTGTGGAGAGAGATGCAGGCTCAGGTGTCGTCCTGGATACTTGACCGGAGATCAAAGCTACTCCCTCGTGTTGCTTTGTTGTTGTTGTCGTGTGTTTTTATCCTGGGATACATATGAAATACAAGTGGAAGAACAGAAACATACAATAAAAACAGAAGAATATAGACATTTATATCACAAATGATGATCCCAGCATATAACAGAAGGGGTGCGCTGCAGGCGAAAGTCCGACTTCTTTTCACGAAGAATACACATCCATGTCTTACTATGGATTCAAACCCGAGCCCACTCGGTTACAAGCCGAGGGTCATATCCACCATACTGGCTGGGCGGCTTCGTGTTGCTTTATAGTACCACAAAAGTAAACACACGCTCAGCTTTCTGAAATAAGCGTGGTCGCGGTAATCTAATGGTCATGGTCGTAGACTCGTGACTGGTTTGTCATGACTTCGGGCTCTTGCGCTAATGAAGACTTTTTGTGTAGAGGGACATGCAGGTTAAATCTGTAGAGGCTTAAGTCCCCTGTTGCGAAGCGTGGCTGTTTAGGGAGGGGATGCCAGAGCGCTGGCGCCCTCCTCTTCATTTAAATGGGCTCAAAATTACGAGGTCCATCGCCAATATAGTTCTCGTGGTGCCCTTTAGTGCGAACGTTAATCAACACTGGTTATAGAAATAAGCGTATTGTACAGTTCTTGGTTAGAATAATAGGGAGTTCTCTACCTGATAAATGGTGTGTAAGCATGCAATTAAACAGTTTCTTTACACCTAATCCCCCGTAATTATTTTCAAATTGTAAGAGCGATAACTCTTAAGCACCTGTTAATACGGATTGGACTGTAATTTTAAAAATTGCGAGTCTTAAGGCATAAACATTTATTGCAACTGTTTTCTATGCAAGAGATTGTACAAGAGACGGTGTGCGGTGGGGTGGCGATCACAGCGCCAACAACACCCTTGACTTTGGCCACTGGCGTAGCTAGTCCTGAGTGGGCCCCGTATCAAAATTCCTTGGAATCCCCTTTTTGGTGGGCTCTCAATATTTTACGGTTTTCTTACACGTTTTGGGGCCCCTGAAGTTTGGGGACCCCGTATCATTGATACGGTGGTAATTACGCCCCTGACTTTGGCAACGTGGTGGCCGAGTGGTCAAGGTCACGAACTGGACACCAGCGTTCTTTCAGTGGAGTCTTAGTACCCCTAAAAACTTGTAGATCGAGAAACCGATGCACGTTAAGACCGTACTACACGTACATTTTGGGTGCAACTTTTTGGACCAATTTTTCGCCCTATCTGAAGGTGAAGGGTTGCCGTAAACAAAATAACATGCTCTGACGTCAGCCGCGCTCTATCTCCACTTTGAAATATTACTGTCCGATTTTTCTGCTTCGGCGAATGGACATCCAAAATTATTTCTTTTATTTCGATCGCGCTTTTGTTGATAGGCGTGGACAGAAATGGAGCACCATTCTATTTAAAATATTTTACGCTGTTAAAATATTATACACCGTTAAAATATTATACGCCATATCTGATGTGTTAGATGAAACCGAAGCCGCCATCTTGTTTGTGACGTAGGGCGCCGAAGAATCCTATTGACTGGAATTTCAAGTAACTTTTATTTGGAACAACTTTTTGAACTCACTAGCAAAAAATTGTTCGAAAGCCGTTGCTATGGCAACTGAGTAAAAATTGCTTGTAATGCGTACGTGTGGTACGGCTTTTAAGCTCTAAGTCCTCATACTGGAGTGCTGTTAAAGTTTGAAACTTGATGCGTCAACTTCATTACTTGACTAAAGGTTAAATTTACCAGGTCCGTCCCTAATTCCTTCATATCGCTTCGAAGAGTTATAATCCCTCAATCAATCAGCCTGTGTTTTGTCAATATTTGTCGTCATTTACATAATTTCAATGAAAAATTATGGGGGAAAAAAAGAGGAAATTTTTATCGTAGAAGAAAGCGCTGGAAGGGAAGGGAATTCTTCCCTAAGGATTCCCTTCCAGGACATCCTTAGAGACTTCCTGGAAATCCTTTGACTTTGGTTGATCAAGATAGATCCACCCATTGGGATATTCATCTTTCCACGCCAATTTAGAGATGAACCTACCAAAACTTACGTTTTCATAGGTTATTTCGTGACTTTTTGAAAAATAAAGTCAAAAGAATTTTGTCCGAAAAAAGTGTTTCGGTGAGCTGTAATAGAAAAAAAAATTTTTTTTACCCGATACTTCTTGAATTATGAGTTCAAATATTTAATTGCTTTTTTATGAGAATTAAATGAGCATTTTTTATGAGCTAATAAAACAACAACACTTAATAGGAAAAGAACTTTATTTATCAAGATACTCCCCTTCGAGAGTGATACATTCAGCCCAGCGCTCTTCTGATTCTTGAATAACTTTTTCGTAGAACGACTTGTCTTTGCTCAAAATAAGCTTCAACTTCGGCAACCACTTCTTGATTTGAGCCAAACCTCTTTTCCCTGCAGTATTTTTTAAGATCTGCAAATAGTCACTGGGGCTAGATCTGGACTGTACGGGGGGTGAGAAAGTAATTCGAAGTCCAATTCGTTCAATTTGACAATCGTTTTCATGGACTTGTCTTGGTGAAACAGCACTTTTTTCTTTTGCATTTGGAGAGATTTTTTTTTCTTTATTTTTTCATTCAGTTTATCTAATAATGCCCTGTAATATTCACTATTAATTGTTTAGCCTTTCTCAAGGTAGTCAATAGACAAAATTCCATGCGCAGGGCGCCATAACCTTTCCAGCTGACGTTTGAGTTTTGGTTGCTTTGGACGGCTTTCACCAATTACTGTCCACTCAGCTGACTATCTTTTTGATTCTAGCGTATTTTAATAGATCCATGTTTCATCCATTGTCGCACATCTTCGTAAGAAATTCTGTTTATTTCGCTTAAACAATTCCAAACAACGC
This sequence comes from Trichonephila inaurata madagascariensis, assembly GCA_019973955.1. Classification (NCBI taxonomy): domain Eukaryota; kingdom Metazoa; phylum Arthropoda; class Arachnida; order Araneae; family Nephilidae; genus Trichonephila; species Trichonephila inaurata. Next base: position 6,355 of record BMAV01014483.1, read on the forward strand.
TCTGAATCGTCGATGCGTTGTTGTTTTTGATCGACAGTGAGAAATGGCGGCACCCACACTTTGAACACGGCTTTCTCATTGATAAATGATCGTGCAAAATAATAAATACACTGCCTTCTGATACCTTTAAATCCTCTGCTATCTCACGCAACTTCAATTTACAATCGGCTAAAACGATTTTATGGACTTTTTGATGTTTCCTGGAACAACTACAGGAGTTCAGCATCGTTTGTGTCCACACGACTACGTTTTAAGTTTGCATACTGCCTCTTAACCGTTGTTGGCGATGGAGCAGAGTTCGGATAACACTTATCAAGCCATTTTTTTGCTTGAACAGAATTTTTCTCGACTAAAAAACAAATTTTTAATTAGCACATGAAAATTCATTTTCCTGCATGGTTCCTAAGCAAACAAAAGTTGCTTCACTAAAACCTCTAACTTTTCAACAAAACAAGATATTATCACGAAATTTTGACGCGTGCCGTTTGAAAGTTAGTACTACTAGGCTAGTCTTAGGAAAGTTAGATGGTAGCGCTATCTAGATGTTAGGCCTGGGACATATTGAATGATATGTTACACTCACTTCCAAAAGTTAAGCACGAAGATGGAAAATGCAAAAAAATCAACAAATACTGCTTTGATTGGCACAAAATTTGGCAGTAAAGTAGCATATATATTTATACATAAAACAAAATCAATAATAATATATATAGAAATGAAAACAATATTAAATTTTTGTAAGTTAGCAGATATTGTCATACTGGAGACTTAAACAGAATTATGTATAAAGTGAAAATAAACAGCATAAAATGAAAAAAGGACATTAATAGGGTAAGTGATCCCCCCTCATCTGTATGCAAAGCTTACACCTTCTGACCATGCTTTCAATTAGGTGGTCAACCACCGCAGAATTAAGCAATTGCCATTCTTCTTGTAGAGCAGTTTCCAGCTCAATAAGAGTAGCTGGAGGTGGGAAACGTAAAGATACGGTCGAGAGCATCCCAAAGAGTTTCAATGGGATTAAGGTCGGGCGAATATACTGGCCACGCCATTCGTGCAATCCCTTCACTCTCCAGGTAGTCATCAACGATGTCAGCTCTATGGGGACGTGCGTTATCGTTCATTAAAACAAAAGTAGGGCCAACTGCTGCAGCGTACAATCTCACAATGGGTTCTAGGACTTCATCTCGATATCGGACAGCCGTCACAGAACCCCATTCAAAGATGTACAGGTCGGTGCGGTATCCTAATGAAATCCCTGCCCACACCATAATGCTTCCGCCTCGGAATGCGCGATGTTCGGTGATGTTTTGGGGCTGATTGCGTGTTCCTTGTTTACGCCATATCCTTATACGCTTGTCATCTGGCTCCAGAGCAAATCTTGATTCATCAGTAAACATGACATTGCCCCAGTCAGACACAGTCCAATTGCCATGTTCCCAGCACCACTTTAATCATGCCCCTCTTGATTGGACGGATAGAGGAACACAAACTCGAAATACCCGGGTATACAGTCCATTCAAATGTAATCTTCGGCGTACAGTAGCTGCAGATATAGCCTTACCAATGGACGCTGTAACCATAGATGCCACACGTGTGGAGGTCGCTCTGAGATTCCGCTTGGCTACAATATTAATATATCGATCCTCCGCGGGGGTTGTAACCCTTGGGCGACCGCCTACGGGCCTTCGGACAACTGTCTGTGTGATTCGGAATTGTTTCCATAAACGTGAAATTACAGAATGATGAACGCCGAAGAAAAGAGCAACATCTGTGATCGACTGTCCTGCTTCAATGCGCCCCACAGCATGCCAGGGCTCAGAATCTTCCATTCGTTTTCTGGAAGTCAAAGAAACACGTATGTCTTGAAAACAAATTGTACGAATGTTTTAAACACCTTCTATCAGCACTTACAATCAACTTCTATAACCCTTCATAAAGCTGGCTTCTTATAAGACTGCCCTTTTTGCATATTTCTTGACATGAAAGCACGATTGGCTGTTACCTAACATATTTGCATATTTCCATCTACCTCTGCAGCGAATTGCATCCTCTTCAATTCTGAATGGCTTCCGGAAATTAGCATTTTCCTCTCCGTTCTTAACTTTTGGAAGTGAGTGTGTCAGAATTACTTAGTGAGATTCGCTCTTTTATTTCAACTCCGTTATTTAGATTAATTGTTTTCTTTTCCATTGTTAGTCTTTTTCCCCCCACGAGTTCTTCATTCACCGAATACATAAAGTTTGAAGGGAACTTCGTCTTCCAGATGTTTCGATATGAGCTTGCTCGCTACATAATCAAGAGGCGACAGATACCAGAAAAGATAGATTGCGATGAGACTAACAAAAAATACAAATACTATATGAAAATTTACAAGAAATCAAATTTATATATGATATGTATTTGATGTACTTTTTAATATATACTGTTTAACCCTTTATCTACCGCGTTATGATTTACTGCAGTTTTTTTCATGCAGTATTTTTTTGAATCACTACATTGAAAATTAAGGGATATACATAAATAAAATACTCAACTTTGGGAAATTTAATCCGTTAGAGCTAATTAATTAAAGATAATCAACTGAAAAATTAATTATATACACTGTTCACTTAAAATAAATAGTCAAATCGTTTTCTAAGGTCTTCATTTACATACAAAAAATAAGACACATTTTGAAATTATCATTTTTGTTCCGAAAAAATAGTTAATCTTCGCAATGCACTGAAACCGCCGTCAAATGAAAATGTAATTTTTGTTATAAAACTATTTGCGTTCCCTGCTAAAATACTCATCGTAGAACCCATGCTGCCATATATCTTGGAAGAGTGGATTGAAAAGAATATACCTGCAAAAGTATCGTCAGAGTATTCGTAAAAATGGTTATTCTATGCAATTTTAAAGTGAGTGGTACTTATAAGTACCGTCGGTAGATAAAAGGTTAAAAAAAAGACACACACACAAGCACTTATAGTGTATTTCATTTTTATAATTTTAGTTGTAGTAGACTTGTCGTCTATTTTTTTTTAAAAAGTTGAATATTTTTCTTGGACGAATAATTAAGCCACTTGTAAAATAAACAAGTGGCTTAATTATTCGTCCAAGAAAAATTTCTTAAAAAAAATTCTTAAAAAATTCATACTTTTAAAAATTATAATGTAGAAAATAAAAAGCCAAATAATTCCGATTTCATGAAGTGCATATACTTTCTATAATTTCCTTTTCTTACATGAACTGCAAGTTTTTAAAAAAATATCTATAAACATACTATCCCTATTCTTTTGGTATAAAGTGACAATAATTTATTTAAGTTTTATTCAAATTGGCGACTTTAATTAATTTATTTAAGTTTTAACAAATTTCCTCTTTAAAGTATGTTCTTTTTGCAAAGTCTAACCCTAAAAATCGAATGATTGCATAACACACAGCAATACTTTGGAAGCATTACTGCAAATGCTAATAATTAACTCAAATTACCTTACAATTGATCCTTTTGACGACGAGTAAAAGAAGAAAGTTGGAACTGAATCGAATGATATTAGTTCCTATTAACTTCCCGGATGGAAAGTAAGTGATTTCTCAATCCATTAAAGAGGTGTCATCGTGACGTATGCTCGCTACATATAACTTGTCCTAAATAAAAATCGTCCAAACGTCTGTCTGAGAAACATTTCAGAGAAAAACAATGCCTTTGGAAGAAACATTTGTTTCCAATATTTCATAGATTTCGATTCAGTTAAAAAATACTTTAAAATCGGTTTTTATGTGAACAGTATAGAATTAGTTTTGTCTGTCGAGATTATTCATTCAATTCCTACTATTAGCTCGCACTGTCTATATATTTATTTATATATTTGTATAGTTATTTATTTATCTTGGTGGAATTTTCAATCGTTAATAAAATACATTTTAAAGCGCTCAATTAAGCTGAAATTTTATGTACATGATTATTTTGGATGGCAATACAGTAACTTAATTATAATTAATAAAAATTAATTGACTAATTCTAATTATTCAAAGAACTACCAATACAGTCACCCTGGCATCATTTTTGGCGACTTAGCGACCCTTTTGGTGACTTGTGTCAAAACTTGAAAAGGTTTTTTTCTCCAGCTTTACAGCATTCAGTTGAACTGAAATTTTATAGACACGATTGTTTTGGATGACAATACGATACTTTAATGATAATTAATAGAAATTAATTACCCCTTAATGTTGTGATTCTGTCCTATGTATATACATATTTATATGAATCATAACTATTTAATAAAAAGTAGCTAAAATAAAATGTTTCTTTGTGTTAATATAAGTAGGAATTGACTTAAAAAATTTTTTTATATTACTTGTTTTTCTGTAACAACCCTTTAATTTCTTTAGGGGTAAGAGCTTCTTAACGGGAAACTTTTTTGTCTCTAACGCCTCTTTAACCCCCTCTCCCTACGGGATAAATTTCACAAAACCCGTTCTTAGTGAAAATCTGCTCAACAAAAGGAACGTCCTTATCAAATTTTAATTCTTTGGGATTGCACAATAATTGAAAAAAGTGGGAATATTTTATCCCTAACGCCTTCGTAACCCCCTTGGAAGTCGATATATGCGAAATCCGTTCCTGGTCAATCAACAAAAGTGATATGTTTACCAAATTTTAAGTCTTTATGTGTGAGTGTCTCATATTTCAAAACGGAATTTTTGCCTTAAATGCCCCTGTAACCTCCTTGGGTAATAGATTTTGGCAAAACTCGTTTTTGGGGGATATTAAAAGGAATATTTCTGCCGTATTTCATGTCTGTAAGTCTTATAGTTCCAGAGATTTCATGGTGAGTGAGCGGGAGTCACTTATAATAGAGCCACCTGTAAAGCAAGTGCCCGTGGGGGTTGCCCTATGCCTATATTATCATCCTCGCGATCTAGAGAATTGCTAGTGAATGAAGAATCAGACGTTGCCTTAATCTTAATCTCTTTATTAAGATCTTAACTTAAACAATATACAATAATAATATTAGTATTCAAACCAAGTGAATCTGGGGTGAGGAGAATAATCGCGTAACTGACCACTATGTCTAACTTTACCGACTAATCCTAATCTCAATAAATACACAGTTCCTAGTAGTTTAATTAAATGGTCTTACCGCTCTAACTTGGGTAAGCAGCAATTCGCTTGAATCCTAACTGACGTGGCGGTTATCCTTGTAGAATGGTATCCACCTTTAACTTGAACGCACTGTTACGGATAGATTAAATGAAGAATGCGGGATTTCCTCTCACTTAAGCTTAAACACTTGTAAACATAGACCTCGTATATTCACTTTCCATAGCCACCCTGCATACGCTAAACTTCTATTGTTTATAAGATCCCTAATTTGAATATTTACCGTTTCACTTCTCAAGTTGGTCAAAGAAACCCAAAAGGAGTTTTAGTAGAAATCGCGATGAGCCCGTCACACACCCATCCGGTCTATTGGTTAGTGACGCTGATTGCTGTGTCGTAGAATCTGGGTTCGAATCCCGGAGAAGGTATGGATGTTCGTTTATGCATACTGTCTGTGCAGCACGGGGACACTCTAAATTTTAGTCGAGCCACAAATCCTCTCGAGAGGTTTGGTGGAAGGGGAAGGGAGGTGGGAGAGAGGCGGGGTCCCCTGATCAATCCTCAGGGTGCGTTCCCTCAAAATTGGGGGCGGAACAGAGTCATATCGAACTGTTTCCTGTATGATGCTCAAAGCAGAGGCTAACGACAGACGTAAAATCAACCCCTAGGTACGATAAATATCGTGAGCTTCCATCTAACGCCGTTGATCAGGAGGTACCAGAAACAACAACATATATTTTGGGAGATATTTTTTTATCTAACACCTCAGCCCTTTGAGGGTCAATTTTTCAAAAACTGGTGGTTCTTAGCAGATCTCTACTCAAAGCAAGAAATGTGCCTTCCAAATTTCAAGTCTGTTGGCCTGATAGTCTCATTGATTTCGTGATGAAGGAGTCGCTTTTCTCCTTTATGTATATAAATTCCAAGATTCAAACACATAAATGTGAAATATCTTCCGTAGATATCTTTTATAACTAATTATGAGTAAGTGTATAATAAATGTCTTATATAAATGGCATTAGGACTCAAAGCAACAGAAATAACACTGGCCATGACCATTCAGTCACGGTCGCGAAAAAGGTTTTTAATTGGGCGATAAATAGAACAGACAAAGGCTTTTTCAGTCTGCCAACATACAAACTCTGATTTATTACAACCCTAAGATATTAGTTTCAAATATTACCTTATTTGATGGTAGTAATGTAATTTCAGTTTCCATTCGTATCATGTATAATTCATTTTTAACTCAATGGACATGAATTTGTAGCAATATTTTACATCAAAAAAATTACTAGAACATTTTTCATTTCTTAGCAAAAAAAAAGAAAAAGTCATTTATGTTTTATGACGGAAATTAGAATAAATTCGATTTGGGTCGATTCCAAGACCTTGAATCAAGTACTTGATTACATTTCAAGGTCGACCGCTTTCTTCGAACGCTAATGAATAAATCAGTCACCGCCGAAGTCTGACAATTCTGGAACTTATTGCTTCTTATTTTCTTGGGTTGAACGATAGTGCATGACCAGTATTCAAGAAAACATGTTATAAAATGTTAACAAAAAATCACGTCGTGATTAATACTGCTGAAGTGTTTCCAAAAAACGTAGTTCTGAAAGATATGTTTCTGCAAGTTGAGTTATTACTACGAGGCTTAGCAATTTCCTCCTTGCTTTTTTTCTCACTAAGATATAAGGCTCACACAGAACAAATTTTTAGTTCTTCGTGAAACGATATGCCATTAAGAATTTTAGTTTTGAAAAATTATTTAAAACTTTTGGAACGTAAAAATGTTTCTTGTATGTTTTATTAGCTCTTTGCTATTAACATTAAAAGTAACAAAGTAACAGGTATTTTTGTGCCAATATCATTGGCGAAGATTAGGTTGAAAAATGAAGCCACGCGTCTGGTTATGGGTTTAAAACAGGGGTTTAAAAAATTTTTTTCTGCTGGGCCGCATACATATGTTAGTTGTAACAAGCGGGCCGCAACATGAGGATAAATGGGGGAGGAGGGAGCGAGAGAAATGCTGCTAAGAAAACATTGGAAATTTAAAATGTGGGAAATTGATCAAAATGTTATAACTCCTGCTTTGCTTGTTTTAATTATTATTTTTATTTTTGTCACTAATACTAAATTAGAAGCATTTAAGAAACACTCCTTCACAATTTCTACATCAGTATAAACGGTTTCATATGATTACCAATAATGTAACACACTTCACAGGATGTCTTTGTTACCGCTGTGATATGACCACTGACAAAACACTTTGTTGCTGTTGCAAAGATTATTCAAGAAAGCCTATTTATCACCTCTTGAAAAGGATCTTCGAGGAAAAGTGTCATTGAGTGATTCCTGTTTACTGGCATTTTTAACACGCATTTTTCACTTGTATGTAATGGAATCTTTGAACACGATTTTTACCCTCTTTACCTAAAAGGTCAGATTAATTCGAAATTTTGCACACTTGTGTGTGTCAAGAACCGATGACAATACAATAATTTCTCAATTTTGTTTAATTGCCCTGATCAGGATCCTCAAAAATAAGAATTCTCAGGATTTCGAGATTTGGCGAATAATTCATTATATATCGTTTCCAGATTTGGCGACTAATTGCATAAACCATTTCCAGATTTGGCGACTAGTTCCAAACTTAGTGACTAAAAGATTAAGGTACAACCCTAAAACCGCAAATAGGCTTGTGGTTAATACACATAAAACCAAAAAAGTGTTCTTTATGTGAAAAAGGGTAGGGGGGGGGTAGTTTTTCTGAAAATGGAAATAAAAAAAAAAACTCCTGTATGTGAATAAAAATAATTTATGTTCTAACTGCTAAATATTTTTTATTTTGATAAAGCAATATGTTTAGAAGTGATGATACGAATTAACATTACAGCAATACGTTTAAAAGGTGATAATACGCACGCGGCGCGATTGACATTTATATATAATATCTCTTCTTAACACACTTTTATCAGCTAGATCTGTATCTATAGAGACGGAATCTTTGAAATATAACGATATGGGACTCATCCGAAGCCCCGTTAACTGAGAGAATAAATACCCTTCAGACCCATTAATTAATATCCACTGAAGAGCAAGACTAATTCTAGCAGCCACATAATTCCGGCTCCAAATATCAAACTCAAGAATAAATTCAACAATAAATGATAATTTTAAAAGCTAAAAAAACAGGCTTTTATTGTAGATCGAACTCAAAAATGAAAAATAAATTATAGTTTAAAAAACTAAAAAAACACGCTTTTATAGTGAATTGAACTAAAAAGTAAAAAAATAATTCTTAATATAAGAATAAAATGATTGAGAAAATGAATGTCATTGTGATAAAAGCGTGGGGTGCTTTGTACTACATTTTTACACTAACCCAGCATTTAGGAATAGAACTAGTAAGAAATTATAACAATTAACATAGAGCACCCTACGCTTTTATCCCAATGATATTCATTTTCTCGTTAATCATTTTATTATATTAAGAATTATTTTTTACTTTTTAGTTCAATTAACTGTAAAAGCGTGTATTTTAGTTTTTTTTGTTTATTGAAATACAGCAGTTTCGTGACAAATCAAACAATTACTAATTCATCTTTATTTTTCACTACAAAATAGTGAACCTTCAGTCGTCTTGAAGCGATATATTTTCTTCGAATATTTTTCGCTTACAAAATATGAAAGATAGTTAAAAATTAGTTCCATCCACAAAACTGTCGCTACTCCGTTGTCTGTCATCACTAATCGTAATCGTTACAAATAGAAAAAGAATATTCGTACCCATACGACACCGACAGCAAAAAGCAAAATTGAAATACTTGATTTCTTGTGACAAAGAATTTCCCACTAAATATTTAATTCAATGTTCTTAAATAAGTAACTTTCTCAGAGCAATGGGTCATGACCGGGCCACTTAAAAAGGCTTGGTGGGCCGCAGGTTGAGTATCGCTGGTTTAAAATCATATAAGTTGCCATAACTGATAAAAGGTTTTGACGATTAATCTCTGTTGATATTTGGCTTTAATTTAGTAGCCTAGGAAAACTAGTGGTCATAATAACGGACTCATGGCTAGCTTGTCACCCTTGTACCACTAAAAACGGCGAAAAGAGGGTATCGGATAGTGGCTGGCAAGTCACGAGTTTTAGCCTAGTACCACTAAAGACCCGCCGTGTGGGTTAAATCTATCGAACGCTCAAACGTTCTCCCGTTGGTGTGGTGTGGTAGTTAGGAGATGGGGGTGCCAGCTCAGGTGCCATGCACGTCACTTGACCAGGGTTCAAAATTACGAAGTCCGTCGCCAAAAGCTCTAGTGTAGCTGAAAAGTGTGACGTTAATATTCACTCACTCACTCACTTGATGACCTTTGGTGAATTTCAGGTTGAAAAATGAGACCACAAAACTGTTTATAGGTTCAAAATGATATTGGGTATCATAACTTGTAAATTTTTGGCGATTAATCTCTGTCGTATAGTTAATATTTGGCTATAAATCGAAAGATGAGGCTATAAAACGTAATGATCAAATAATGCTTGTATGAAAATTTGATGTGGAATTAAATCTTAAATAAAGGATAACTGAAGTAATTTTTGGATTATAGCTTATTTTTTTTTCTTTTTTGCATTTCCAGAAGAATATTCGACGAAACACTTAGCAACTTCACTGGAAAGTATGAATATCTTCTTCACAAGTCAGATGTCTCTATTGTTTGAGCATATAGAATGCCAGCGATTTGGAAAAAGAAAGTATTTTTAGTTACCTTGCGTCATATAAAAAGCAGAAAAATGATTTATTACTTCCACACAATACTCAATTAATTACTCGCAAAGTTTTTTGTACGCATTTTCGCAAAAATGGTATAAGGCTAAAAATAAACTGCTGTTTGTAAAAAACGCAACACCATGAAGGAATCATCAGAATTAAATGAAATTTAATGCACAAACGACTTGTGCACACAAATAACGAAATTTTTAAAGAAAAAAACAACATTAAGTGTCCGAAATCAGTATTTGGTGTAGCCATCACACGCTGCAATAAGTGCTACTATACGACGGGACATGGAGTCAAACAGATTTTGAATGTCTGCTTGGGGAAAAGATTTCCATATTGCTTGCATGCGCAGCAAAAGTTCGTCTTTTGAAGCTGCAGGACGCAGATCACGAGCGAGACCCCGACCAACCAAATCCCACACGTGCTTGATAGGCGACATATCCGGCAAATAAGCAGGCCAAGGAAGAAGTTACATGTGTTGGGCTGAACAGAAGTCTCGAACAGTCTTTGCAACATGTGGGCATGCTTTATCCTGCTGAAAGATAGCTCCAGGGATGCCTTGAAGGAAGGGAACGACTTCGGGCTGTAGCACTTCACGGACGTACCTGTTGCTATTGAGATTACCTTCAATTTGTATCAAATTCAATCGTCCATGATACGAAATCGCACCCCAAACCATAACTCAGGGTGTTAAGCCACTATGTGGTTCTATAACGCTCTCCAGAAGGCAGCGTTCACCGGCATAGCGTCTAACACGAATACGGCCATCATGGTCCCACAAACTGAAGCGTGATTCATTTGAAAAGACAACTTGGTGCCAATCAGTTTGCCAGGTTTTGTGCTCATGAGCCCATTGCAGACGCAGCCATCGATGAATGGTTTGCCGTGAGTGAGATCCTGTATAAAGACACCCTTGCACGTAATCCACGGTGCAGCAGACGTCGACGAATTGACGAAGTCGACATTAGTACACCTGTAGCAGTAGACTAAGATGCTGTCAACTGCCTGGAGAGAGCTGTACGGTCATTCACCACCATGCGAACCAGGTGTCGACCGTCGCGTGCTGACATCACTTTCCGTCGTCCACTGCTAGTTTTTCGAGTTGTTCAGTGCTCGTCGATCCACTGCTTTCAAACTTGCATCACTGTGGAACTGTTCAGCTGCACACGAGCTCCTATTGCGTGACAGGAAAATCCTCCTACTCGAAGGCCGATCATCCTCCCCCTTTTAAACTCCGTAAGTTGTTGGAATTTCTCCATATTTCGTCGTGGAGGCATACTTAAGTCTCACTAAACGTTAGCCACTAACAAATAATCATTCTGTTTTCAATGTCCCGATACATTCCTCTATTTATACGCTTTCACCCTCAGTTCAGAGGGAGCTGCATGCGCGGTGGCTCTGAAACTTTACTATTTTACTTAACATCTTATAATTAATATTTGTTGCAAAGTTCATTTAATTCTGATGATTCCTTCAGTGTTACATTTTTTACAAGCAGCAGTGTAACTACACACACACACAAATGATATAAAAGAGGGGTTTGTTTATTTGAAAAAATTTGTATTTTTCTGTAAAAAAATTCCAAATTTTTTAGATTTTTATTATTATTTTGCGATTATTATTATATCCGAAAATTCAATCAAATTTCGTGAAATGTTGACAATATACAAGAATAACATGGTACTAAAATTTAAAGTAAAAAAAAGTGAACATTTAAGGAGATGCATTTAAATAGACTAATTTTTTTTTATTTTGCATGAGCAAAAAAAAATTTGTTGCCACTAATATATAAGGAAATTTAATTTTAAAAAATCAAATATCTTGCGAATTTAAAAAGCAACTTAATAGTGGACTGCATATTTTGTTATTTTGTGTGTCATTTTTAATAATGAGCCAAAGTGTCATTTCTAATAATAAAATACTGGGTGGTTAAATTGAATTAAAAAAATTATTATTGTGCACTAAAAACCGCTGTGATATATTTATAAATTAAGTAAATTACGTCACATAATTTGCATTCAATTGGAATAGCAAAAACCAATTCCGTATACAAAAAAAGTTTTTTTTTTATTTTAAGAGTTCAAAATATTTCAAAACTTGTTCTCAGTTTTGTCCATCGCTGTAACAACTTAAAATAAACTGATATATTATATAATTTAATGAACATTTCATATATTTTTGTAAGATTTTGTTTTTGTAATTTAATGCAATTTTATATACGTGATGTAATTGATCTAATTTTACGAAATTTCGAAACATGATTTTCAATCTTGTCTGCAATTCTGACCTCTTCCGCGGAGAAATTGTTTTATACATAGCATCATTTACTGAGAACTCAAACCACATTTGAGTTTGCTTTTCCGTGACCTTCCACGTGAAATGTTAAAACATGACGAACCGGTCACGTAGCAACTATTTAGTGAAACGTACACGAACACTAGCTATAGAACTGCACATATGCGTAGTTTAGTCAAAAATAAACGATACCAGTTCCCGATTTTTTTTTGTGTGTGTGGAACAATTATTGAGTTTTATCTCAATTCTAGACTGAGGTGATGAGTGGTTATGGTCGCGGACGAGGGGTTAATAATTATTTCTGTCTAGTCGTCGATTTACGGTATCCGACTATCCTAAAGTCATGATTTTTTTAAAAATGGACAAACATTTTTTATGATTTTATTGTATAGGCCACCTTATTAGCTTTATAAAAATACAAGTTTTTTTTTTTTTATTTTCCATTCACTAGAACAAAAACTAAAAGTTGTGATACAGCCCCCCTTTGGTGACAGTATCTTTGATTGTCAGCGTGAGCTAGAGGTGTAGGGTTTTCAAAAGGAATAGACATTTTAAATTCTTAATATGACTTTATTAAGAATAGAACTTAAATGTCTAACAATTTAGATAAATTTAAATAGCGAGAATCTAGAATGAGAGAGAACAAACACACTCAAAGATAGTTGAACCGAATCGCGTAACTTAGACCACTTTCTCTAAATAATTATTTAATCCGCCTACTCTCACTTCTAATAATGTTATAAGTCCTAATATCAAATAATCAGTCCTACCTTAATCCAAACTTAACTTCAATCTTTAAATGGAAACGTCTGGGCACGCGTGCAATGGTATGCACCTTGTAGTAATAGCTGGGTTTCCAGGTAACTTCACGAGTGGCTGTCGATTCACGCTTGCATCTCTTCAAACATAACTTTCCCCAAATTGCCGCCCTGCTTACTGAAACTTCTGTTCTTTTAAAAGCTACCTTATTTGCATTTCTTGTTCGCATTTCGCTTCTTGGGTTTTGGTTGGAAAAGAGTTGTCATTAATCTTGGCCACCAAAGAACCCAGAGGTTATGTTAAAGAAAAGACGCGCGAGCACGTCACAAAGTGTTTTAGTAAAAGCAGATGCCATAACTTAACATAAGATGTCAAACTTTAAAATGCATTTTACTCGAAATGCTTTTTTTCATTCAAAAAGTTCAAATGGGAACAGTGATTGCTCAAAAAGAATTTAAAATAATTTGCTGAAATTTTTTCTGTATATGTTCTGTATAACAGTAGTTTTAACTTTTCAGATTTAGCAATCACTGTTTTATTACGAAATTTACAGTTCTTTATGTGAATGTAATCACTGTTTTATACTAAGCAATTTCATATAATAACGAAGATAAAGGGCTTTAGTTTTTGTGAAAATTAACATATCTCTTATCCTGAAGGTTATTTCAAAAATGAATAACAAAGCAACACATTCAAGTTAAAAAATTGAGAATTTGTTTATTTACTACTTGTACAGAGCGGGGTCCCGTTTATGCAATAATTTTTCAGTTTTTACCCATTTTTTCTTATTTTAGTAGGCGGCTGCGGTAGCCGAGTAATCAAGGGATCGGATCGTGGCTGGCCTTGTCACGAGTTCGAGCCCAGTACCACTAAAGACCCGCAGTGTAGGGGAGCGAAGCACGTTAAATCTGTCGAGATCTCAAACGTCCTCCCGTTGGTGTGGTGTGGTAGTTAGGAGAGGGGGGTACAAGCTCAGGTGTCGTCCAGGTCACTTGACCATGGTTCAAAATTACGTGGTCCGTCACCAAAAGCCCTCGTGTAGCTGAACAGTGCGACGTTAATATTCACTCACTCACCCATTTTAGTCACAATAATTTAATTTTAACCTTTTTTTCTTAAAATGTACTAAATAAATCTAAAAACCACAAAAATTCTCCATATCTCCTTTTTTTTTAAAAAGTGGTCGCAAATTGTTGGATACCTTAAGTCGTTCTGATACCACAAAAGGCCCGTAATGTAGAAGGGCTTATATACAGTGGAAATCATTCAACATGTAACTGTAGGGACTGAAACACTTTTTCGTGTTAAAAAAAATTGCAAGAAAAATAAACTCCATCAACAAAATTAAGTTTATTAGAGTACATTTTATTTACATACATATGTAAATGAAAAATATATGTAATACATATGTAAAATCGTTGAAACAAAAGCATTCACAAGAAGGTAATGAAATTTAACAGACAACTTGGCGATGACAAAAACAGATTTCCGTTTTCTTCTCCAGTTTTTGATCAATAGCTTTAAGAAGTTCCATCTTCATTTTAAGCCAAATAGAAGTTTGCTTTCCCCCTGAGTTCTTTGCTATTGCATTCATAATTATTTTTCATAAAATAGGAAAATCGTGAACCTCAAACTTACTGATTTTTACATACACTGCGACTACATCACCGAATTCCAAAGCCAACTGAATGGCCGTGGTATCCTAGAAGTCAAAGGAAACGAACTGGTACTCGGCGTGTCACGAGTTCGAGCCTAGTACAACTGAAGACCCGCCATGTAGGGGAGCGATGCACGTTAAATCTGTCGAGAGCTCAAACGTCCTCCCGTTGGTGTGGTGTGGTAATTAGGAGAGGGGGGTGCCAGCTCAGGTGTCGTCCACGTCACTTGACCGTGGCTCAAAATGACGAGATCCGTCGCCAAAAGCCCTCGTGTAGCTGAACAGTGCGACGTTAATATTCACTCACTCACTCACTCACTCACTCACTCACCCACCCAAAGCCAACTGATGAGAGATGAGATGTTTTGCGTGGCGTTTGTAGGGGTGGGCGATGAAAGTAGCTTACTGGATAATCAAAATTGTCTCTTGCCGCAGCCTATTCCGAGGGCATTTCAAAGCCTCCTTTCCACGAAACTTGTGAAACCACCTCTTTTTATTTCATACCCCTCTTAAACCTCACCTGCGCAGTTTTTTTTTTTTTCGTATTTTGTTCATTCCCAGAAGGGAAATCTGTTCGTGTTGTGACATTTGAGATAAATAACGGTAGAAGTGAAAATGATTAAATTAAATATTTAGTTTATATATTTACGTCACAGATATTACTCACAGAATTATACTTTAAAGTTATTAAGCTTATTAAAAGATTATTAGAGTTCAAAACAGTGGTTTGTGAGAGGAGCGTTCCCTTTTCGCGCGTCTGATTCTTTCGAAGGGTCAAAGCATCTCTCCCTCTCTGCTCGGGGATCAGGGGGCGGCGCTTTTTAGAATCTCGTTACATCCTGCTAGTGGCGGGAAAGGGTCCCTCGTGATGTCAAAGGTCGATGGGTGATCCAAGATGGTACTACGCAATAATTCAAAGTTTCACAGGTGTCTTTGCACGTGTGGTGATTGTTTCCACAAAGACGCCGATCAGAGCTGCGAGACGAAAAGTTACGTGTTAAGAGACAAAAACTGCCTGAAATTACATAGTAGTTTGGCAGGTCCGTTGTATTATTTCTTGTTAACCGATATTTCGTCTTAAGCGTTTTCGTGTAAACGTATTTCACTGTATATCAGATTTGTCCATGTACAGTGGCCTTAGATTGGTGTCATGTAGAAATTACGCTAAAGGGATGTCACTGACACAGAGAGCTTACAGAATCGTCCTTGTAACTTGACCTTAGTTCTTGTGGCCGCAGTAGCCAGCGGCAGTAGCGCACACAGGAATTTTTCCAGGGGAGGGGGTCCGAGGTTGAAAGTTCACCATTCTTGTATCATGCTATTTTTGATTTTGTTGATTTTCAGGAACAAAACACAGTAAAAAACTAATTATTGAATAAATAATTTGCATTAATTAATAAAATTAATCATTAATAACAAGTATTTAATTAAATTTTACGTATTATATACTTAGAATTATATAACCAATAGGAAAAAAATCAAGGGCTTTTGGGCGGACCCCTTTATGCGCCACTTGCCAGCGGTCATGGTCACGACTCAGGGCCTAATGCCACTGAAGACTCGCCATGTAGAGAGCCTGATGCACGTTAAATCTGTCGAGGTTCAAAGTCCTCCCTTTTGAATGGTGTGATAATTTAAAATTAACAGTTACTTCGCGTTATCTGACAGATATTGGTTTTGTATTAAATTTTGTAATTTGATTTTCAATTATATAACCATGGAAATAAAAACAATTTTACTACCAATGATTTCAGATAGCAGAATTGCTCTAGAAATTCTGTTAATTTGAAATGTTAATGTAGTTGGATGTTTATGTCCTGTTTTGGCAACAGTAATTTAAACATTCTAAAAAAGTGTGTATTATATATACTTTATTGTAAAAAGAAAAAATAGTAAAATTATCAATTTTGTTTTGTTTTAAGGTAACTTTTGATGGAAGTCGTGATTTTTTGCAATAGCGTGTACATGAATAACTTCTTTTTGATATTTAGAGATATTTATTTTATTACAAAGCTTTCTCCCGAAGAAGAAAACTTGATCATGCAACTTAAGACTAGTATATAAAGTCTAGGCTTTCAGGTTAGAGGAAGAGATAGGGTAAACTGCTAGCGGGCAGTGATTAATCAAACTTAAAGTGAGGCGCAGATATTTAGTAGCTGATAGTTGTTATATGTAAGTTGACGATCTGACATTTAATATTTAATCTAGATTAGGTAGCCAAGAAAACAGAGTTATTGAAGTGACGTAAGTGTTCTAAATAATTAAAGTCTTCTCGTACCTCGTCAATTACTTTTCATATTTAATGATTGGGTACATCTCTTAAGGTATCCGACTACGTTCGGAACAGTGATTTTAAAAAGCACATAAATGGATAATTTTCAGTATATTCAGTCTCACTTAGATTATAATACATGTATAAAACTGTTTTAAGGACATTATGACAAAAAATTTATTTAAATACAATATTTTGACAAAAAATTAACTTCGAATAATCTTTTTTTCAAAAAACGTTCTCCTTTTATAAAAAATGTTTCTATAATAATAATATTTTGTGTGTGTGCTTATATAAAGTAAAGACTTCTCCAGAGAGTCTGAACTAGGAGTTTTGAAAAATTCACATTATTTTCAGAGTTACCACCCATTGAAATAATGATCGGCGTTTTGTTCTTAAAATTTCCAGCCTTTGTTGTAGTAAAATATGGATAAATCCACTTCTAAGTTATATATTTCAAAAATTCTAGTTCAGCCTCTGTACAGAGCTATAAACAGGCAAAATATTATTATAATAGAAGTATTTTTCATAACAGGAGAATGTTTTGAAAAGGGGTCATTCTATGTTCAGTTTTTGTCCAAAATATTGTACTTAAGTAACTTTTTATTGTAATAATATTTTAAAAACAATTTTATATACGTTTTCTTATCTGAGTTACGCTAGATATCATAAATATTACCTATTTATAAGCTTTTGCAAAATCACGGTTCCGAACGTAGTCGGATACCTTAACTTGGGTTAACTGAATTTGTGTTGTGGTTTAGTACTGTGAATAAGTTGAATTATTTTGAATATGGCTAGTATTCCTTCCATTTCTCTCACACATTTAGTCGCCTAGGCAAGACCCTTACAAATTTAATTATGAAATATACAAATGCAATTGTTGTAAGAATCTTATTACAATAACCAATTATTTAAATGCAATTTTTTTTTGGCAAAAAATAAAGTATAAAATTATATATTTTTTTCAAAACATTCTCCTTTTATGAAAAATGTTTCTAAAGTAACATTTTGCCTAAATATATTGAAGAATTTTGTAGTGAGACTAAATAAGGATTTCTGAAACGTATAATTTCGAAATGGCTTCATTCATATTTTAATAAGTCAGAATAGAGAAATTTTTACAAAAAATAACTGGTTATTATTTCAATTGAAATACCTCTGAAAATGATGTGAATTTTTCAAATTTCTTAGTTTAGACTCTGTAGACGGGCGTAGTAGCCTAGTGGTCAATGTAAGGACTCGTGGCCGGCGTGTCATGACGTCTAGCCTAGTATCACAGAAGACCCGACGTGCAAAGTGGGCCGATGCACTTTAAATATGTCGTTCAAGCGTCCTCCTATTGGTGTGGTGAGGAAGTTAGAAGAAGGTGGTGTCAGTTCATGTGCCGTCCTCGTCACTTAATCATGTTTCAAATTTTTCGAGGTCCGTCACCAAAAGTCCTCTAGTAGCTGAATAGCGCAATGTTCACTCACTTGGTCTCTGTAGAGAAGTCTTAGCAATTTATAGGCAAAATATTATCATTGAAGTATTTTCCATAAAAGGACAATGTTTTGAAAATATGTCCCTTCCAAAATGCCAAAATATTGTCCTTTAATAAGTTTTTTTATTGTAGTCGAACCTCTATATTGCGAATTTTTCTATAGAGCGAACTTTTTCCTGAATCCTTGAACATTTCACGATTTTCTTCGTAAAATAGCCTCTTTATAGCGAAGTGCATTTTCTATAGAACGAACTTTTTCTTTTGTGATTCAATTTTTGTTCTGCCTTTTTTTAAAGTATTTCTTAAAAAATTTCAAGTTATTCTCTCTTTAATACATTTTATGGAGGTCATAAATCTTGAACTGGTTTTATTAGATCCTATCTCGACGAGAACAATAGAGTTCTGGACGTTTCATCCAAGAAATACAACCTTTAACCCCCATTGCTCGGTTTACTAGAAACGTTTCGATATCCTCTTTCACCCTCAGTGGAGTTGTCCCGTGTCCTCGTGTTCTAATTATAAAATAATGTATATTTAATAATGCTTGTATGCTTTAAATTAGAAAATGGCTTTAAAATTAATTTAGTATAAAAATATTGAAAAAATACAGTGAATTCTTCGACGTTCTTTTTTCTTGTTTTCATCGCAGTTTTTCTTTCTTTCTTTTTTGATGGGTAATATATATAAAATAAACATATATTAGTTTTTAAAAAGGTGTGAATAATAATTTTTTTAATATATAGTGTTTATGAATTTAAAATGTGTTTTATGTGGTTTATAAAGTGTATTAAAAGATGAACCTCTAGAGAACGAATTTTTCATATAGTGAACTTTTTTCTGGGATTAAGCGACTTCGTTATATAAAGGTCCGACTGTATTCTAAAAACAGTTTTATAGGTATATTGTACTTCAACTGACGCTAAATATAAAAAATAAAATCATTTATTCGCTTTTGTAAAATTACGGTTTCAAACCTAGCCACCTTTCGATATGTATCACTATAAAAATATGAGTAGCGGTATCTACATAATCCAGTAATAGCCTCCGGATATGGAGGATCACTTTTGTCTAGTGGTCATGTTATTCGGCTACGAACCCGAGCATCACGGGTTCTATCCTCCACATGTGTTTCTACATCAGTTACAAGTATATTAAAACATACATTGTTCACATATTTCAACGTCATTTTGCGCTACGTTACAAAAAGATACACCAACACAGCGATACTCAACCTGCGGCCCACCGAGCCTTTTTAAGTGGCCCGGTCAATGCCCATTGCTCTGAAAAATTAATTTATTTGAGAATAATATATTAAAAATTTGGTGTCAAGAAATCAAACATGTCAATTTTTCTTTTTGCTGTCGGATGTCGTACGTGTACGAATTGATATTTAACAGATAGTGTGACAACAGACAACAAGGGAATAGTGACAGTTTTATGGGTGGAACTAATTTTTAACCATCTGTCATATCTTACAAGAGAAAAATATTCGAAGAAAATAGATCGTTTCAAGTCGATTGGGTCGATTTTGTAGTAAAAAACAAATATGGATCAGTAGTTGCTTGATTTGTCACGAAAGTGCTGTATTTAAAAATACCAATAAACAGGAATCATTCGGTGACATTTTTCCTCGAAGATCTCTTTCAAGAGGTAATAAATAGGCTTTCTTGAAAAATCATTGCTACAGCAACAAAGTGTGGTAATATCACAGCGGTAACAAAGATATCCTATGAAGTTAGTAAAATTATTAGTAATCATATGAAACTGTTTATTGATGCAGAAATTGTGAAGGAGTGTTTCTTAAATGCTTCTAATTTAATGTTAGCGACAAAAATAAAAATATAAAAAATATTCATTAAATAAAGAAAAACAGGATAAATTTTCTACATTTTAAATTTCCGATGTTATCTTGGTCTTAAAGCATTTCTCCCCTCATGTTGCGGCTCGCGTGAAATTGCTGACATATGTATGCGCCGCAGCAGTAAAAAAGGTTGAGTACCCCTGTACTAACAGGAAGAATTTTTCGTGTTAGACACAATCTTAGTTTTGTCTCATCAGGAAAAATGGATATGTAGTGACATCTGTTGGCATATATCTAAACTACGATATCCGTTGAAATACTAATTTCGCCCAGCTGCACAATGCACGTGATAGCGACCCCCCTTCTCTTCTTTCCAGCTCCCTGTAAGATTATTATAATGAAATTGTAAATGTTTACTATAACTTGCCTCAATCAACCTTCAATACTACACGCACGCGCACAAGAGATTTAATTTCTACAATTTTAATAAAAATAAGTAAACATGTCGGTTGTTATCGAAAAAAAAAATTCCCCACTCGAACAATCTAATAACTTAAAGACATATTCTATAAAAAGGAATATTCTGCACGTAGAAGCTAAAAGCTGATAAAAAAAATTATCCCTGTTAAAAAGACTACATCTACTTTTTTTTTCAGCGAAAACATTCTTCAAATGCTTCTAAACTACTGTTAAGACAATCATAAATTTTTTCTTGTGTCATTTCCCATTCATTATTTATCTTGACGTTGCTCTTTTTCAGAAAAACGACCCTAATTTCAAAGTCCTAAAGTTGTTTTGTTTTGAAGTGCATAAAAACGATTTATTTACCAGGAGTATATCTTGTACTTTTATTATTGAACACTATCTTAAAAAATAATAATGAATGTCACAAAGCACTCGTTTTATATATTTATTTATTTTTTCGAGAATAGGAACTCTTTCGATGCTTTTTGGAGCTGATATGCAATCTTATTCCTGATAAATTAAGTTGTAGTATTTTTTGTTGTGCATTTATGAGAAAGTTGATATTCGTAAAATAAGAAATAGGTGTTTTCAAGCTGAAATGAACTAATTTCTGTTACGGAAGTAAAATACCAAAATTCAGAAACGAAGCAGACAATTTTTTTTAACATAAAACTAATGACTTTCAGAAAATAAAATAAAATAAAATGTCGAAATAAAAGCAAACGATTTTTTCATCAATGTAGAATTAAAAGTTTAATTTTTCACTTTAAAGTAAGCATATTTATTTAAAATAATATTTGTTTTAACAAGAAATATATTACTTAAAAATAAGTATTTAATTCGGAATGAATTATTTTCGTATAATTTTTGCTTTTTTGGCAAGAAAAAAAATTGAGTTAAGTTATTAAATAATATAAAATTCGATAAAAATTTAATCCCTAAAAATGCTGTATTCAATAACAATATAATATTTGGCTACAATTTTTGAAATATTCAAAAGAATATTATAAATACTAGATAAATAAAGAAGAATTTATCCAAATGTTTCCAAAAGTGTATATATATATATATATATAATATAACAGAATAATAAATGTAACATGTTTTTGTCACATTTGAAATTCTTTGAATTTTTCTTTAATTTGTTTGTTCTGGTGATGCGGCAAAAAATATTTTTTCTAGAAAATTTTTGTTCATTATCTTAAGTAAGAAAATCAAGCAATCAAGAATGATTATTTTAATATTTTATCTTTAGTGGAATGAGAGAAACGTGATTATTCCAATACTATCATAAATAAAATTAGAAATAAATCTTGCGCAATCCAATTTGTGCAAGATTATTTCAAAAAATATCGCAACGCTATTGCAACAGTGGACATGCAATGCTAAGGTAATAAATGAAACATTTTTTTAAAAAAATGTTTGTTTTTGAATTGTTCTCATTTGATTCCTATGAGAACTCATTTTAATTAATCGTTTGATTGTAATTTTGTTAATTGACAATTGTCATTGATGATTGGATTGTAAGATGTTATTTTTTTAGAAGAATGCATGCTTAATTGGAGCCATCTGCCAATCGGATTTTAAGCAATTAATTATTTTGCTGTGGTTCACTTTTTGAGAAGGGGATTTGCTATTTGTTTCAAAATGCCGTTTTACAGACGATGTTCTGAACACCACTATTGCAGAGCATAAAACACCCACCGCTTTGTCGCCTTTACTAATAATTTCTAGATTCGCCAAATTTGAAATTCTCTTTTACACTTACTATCTAGCCCTTTTTATTCTTTTGCTGAAAAAGCCATGTTAAAAAGCACTTAAAAATCGCAAATATAACACAAATAAACTTTAAAATACAGTTGAGACAATGAAATTGACTATGCTATGCGTAGAAACTTTGCATCATAAGCAAATGTAGTCCACGACGTATCTAAGACAAGACAATAACAAACGAGTGTGCTCTCATCGCACCACGACCGATCACTCGCGGTTATTCGTAGTATTTCACAGGTGAACTTTGTTATTTTGAAATAAAATGCTAACCATTTTGATCGCTGGCGTGCCCAAAATATTGTGTCGCGTGCCAGTGGTTCGCCATCACTGGTATAGATGGAAGTTGGCAAGAAATGTCGCTGGTCATGTAATGTTGGCATTCGTGCGATGAATTGGTTCTCGGGACAGTGGCGTAACGTAACCCCCAAAGAGTTTAAAACGGAGGATTTTTATCTGCAAGACCCCAAGAAATCTTTTCCCCTTCCTTACTAATTGGTTTCCTCAAAACCCTTTCTTAGGGAATCTCTACTGAACAAAAGGAGCATGCCTGCCAAATTTCAAGTGTGTAGGCCTGATAGTTCCGGATATCTCGTGATGAATGAATGAGTCGCTTTTCTTTTCATTATATACAGGGGACCAAGCCTGACATTAAGTGAGACAAAGATCGTAGTCAAGGTGCAGAATGACCTTTCGGACCCATTGGAAATAAAAAATGATGTTCGACAGGGAATTGCACTGGCGTGTCTTCTATTTAATCTAGCACTAGAAAAAGTGGTACGAGATCCAATATCAATACCAGAGGAAATTTTTTTAACAAACCGGTACAGGTGTTGGCTTTTGCTGATGACATTGATAGCATCGCTCCAAAAGCCACCGCACTAAGACAGGTTTTTTTTACTGAAAGGACTGAAAATCAATGAGAATAAGACCAAGTACATGCCTTACACTAAATCATGTTTTAACAATTCCCATTTTAAAATTGGAGAGTATAGTTTTGAAACTGTTGACAGCTTCACCTATTTAGGTTCAGATAGTAGCGCACACAGAAGTTTTCCAACAAGGGGAGGCGGTCCAGGGTCGAAAGTCCACCATTCTTGTATCATGCTCCTTTTGATTTGGGGAAACAAAAAACAGTAAAAAACTAATTATTGAATAAATAATTAGTATTAATTAATAAAATTAATCATTAAAAACAAATTTTTAATTAAATTTTACTTATTATATACTTAAAATTATAATCAATCGGGAAAAAAATCATGGGCTTTGGGGGTCCGGACCCCTAGGACACTCCCCTTGTGTGCGCCACAGGGCTCAGAAATTAACAATAGAAACGATTGTACAACTGAAATCCAAAAGAGAATCACTATGGTTATAGATGTCTTAATGGAATACGAAAATACATGAAATCAAATTTAATCAAAAGAAAAACAAAGGTTTTATAGTATAAAAGTCGTTTAAGATCAGTATTAGCGTGTGCAGGTGAAACTCGGTCCATGTCTCGAACAGATGAGAACATGATTAAGTATCTACGAAAGGAAGATTTTACTATTCATTTTTGGAGGAACTCAGGAAGAAGACTAAATTTCGAGCTCTGTCGATCATATAAAGAATCTGTTATCGTTAACTTTACAAAATACAACGAATTACATGGACAGGTCACGTTATCAGAATGAATGAGGACCGCACCATTAAAAAAGTCTTCAATGTTCAACCCATAGCACACGAAGACAGGGCAGGCCAAAGGATGATGGCAGAATCTCAGATGGATTGATGGCATAGAATAAGATCTCCTAGTTTTAAAACTAAGAATTGGAGAAAACCGACAGGAAGAAGACTGGCCTGGAAAACGCTTCTTGAGAAGGCCAAGGTCCACCCTGAGCTGTCGTGCCTCTGAGGAAGGAAGGATATAATATGAACCAAAAGTCTCACCCTGATGCTAAAAATTCATTGAAAATAACCATTTAAGATAATGTCACTTTTGTATCATTGGATAGGTCAATTTTAGCAGTTTTTTGTAAATAGTATATGGCACGAATATTCCTTCAAAAATGACTCGGGGAACATTTATAAGAAATACATCAATTTTTGCCGAAAGGACATCGATTCAAGAAAAAGTTTAATGTGTGTTTTGGTTTCATGAAACAAAATCACCCGTTAATGCTCAGCGTAAATTTCCGCGTTGTTTTGATAGCAAACCTCCGGGTGCAAAATCCATAAAGCGATTGTATGAAATGTTTAATGATATAAGCTGCGGCAAGGATCTTCCTGGAAGTGGCAGGCCGAGTGTGAGTGAAGTAACTGTTGAACTTGATACTCGGCGGGAACTGGAATACCTCTTAAGGCCTTATTACACGCATGTCTCGAACAACCGTTTCGGGAAATTCTTCGAGTAGCTGTGATGGTGAAGGGTTGCCGTAAACAAAACGATACGCTCTGACGCCAGCCGAAAATTACTATGTCGGTCTCCACATGCCTTCGAGTTGCTGAATAGGGCGACGTTAATATTCACTGACGTCAGCTGAGGTCTTTCTTCTCATTTAAAAATTACTCGCCGATTTTTCTGCTTCGGAAAACGAACATCCAACATTATTTATTTTATTCCGCTCGCGCTTTTATTGACGGTCATAAGCAGAAATGGAACGCCATTTTGTTTAAAATAATATATATGCTATTAAAATATTATATGCAATTTCTGATGCATTTGACGAAGCCGAAACTACCATCTTGTTTATGACATAGGGAGACGAAGAACCCCATTGGCTGAAATTTCTAGCAATCTTAATTTCGAGCAATTCTTTCAGATTACGTGGGAAAAAGTTGTTTGAAAACGTTGCTATGGCAACTGGGAAGAAATTGCCCCAAATGGCTGTTCGAATGAAAAATTGCCCCAAATACATTGGTCTTATAAAAGATTTCTGAATAAAACTTGCAATTAGATCGAAGGAAACATGAAATAATTATAGCAGCTTGAGCACAATACATATTTATAATCGGGCAAGCCTTCTGGTTCATCGTGTATATGTAGATGAGTACCAAATTTTATTTATGAGTATAAAAATGTTTCATTTACTTTTTATTTTCTTTATAAGGTAACTGAATGAAACTTTCTAGTATGCATATTCATATGGCTTGTCTATTCTATATGCTTAAGATTCAACAGATAGTAGAAAACTCGATTTTCAACAGAAAATATTCGGCAACTATGCTGCTCTATGTTATCAACATTGATGACTCAACGACTTTTGGACAAGTTTTGGAAGATAACATCTGTTTTCTGTCCAATGTACACTTTTTCTCGATCTGGAACAGTCCAGGCGAATCTTGCTCATCGATAATATTCGGTTTCGGTACCTGTGCGCTCAAAAAGGTCATTGATAAGAAGTATTAAGCGATCATAAATATTTTTGGTATGAATAATGTACATTATATACTTATAGTAACTATATTATTGATGTGTAACATATTTCCTCTCGGTTGCTGGATATTTGTGGGAGTAATTTCGTGAAAAGGGACGGATGTGTGTAACAGGATGTGACGCAAGCGCGCGCTACTTGATTTGACCAATGAGAGTGCGTGGCTGTGTCTTTTCGCTACCCTCGCATGGGGTCCAACTCTAGTAACCATCAAGCACTCGAGTGCTTGACTCTAAATCCGTTAGAGTCACAATATTGGGGGATATAAGTGCGGCAGTATGCTTATTTTAAAATGGACAAACAGTGATTTCGGTGGGTCGTATACATTTCTTCGAATCAAACGGTTAAAAAAAATTAAAGATTTCCTGCATTTTGTACTTTTACCATATAACGAAGGTGGTTCTGCTCTTTTAAAAAAAATATCACTCGCCTCCCCTGATTTTGAGTGGTGATTTTAACTTTAACTTCAGTTTGCCAAAAACTGAACCGCTCATAGCTTTTATGAATGATGAACTCAAGCTCGAAATGAACACAAATCAAAATGTTTCGACTGCTAACGGTGGTACTGTTTATTGACGCTGTTTTTCAACGGTTTTTAAATACTTTGAAATCACAAGTATATGTGTCATATTTTAGTTATCATAAGTCTATTGTCTTCGCTTTTCCCCAAATTAAACAAGAATAATTATTTTTGATAAAATATTGCATTACTCCTTGTGTTAATTAAATACAATTTTCATTAAAGATAAAATTATTCGATAGAAAATTATTTCCAATCATACCCGATTTTCATATATTTTTCAGGAAAAAGTTAACATTGCGTATTTACTACGATAACATGTCAGAAGTTACACAATCATATGCGACTACTGTAATACTCGTTTCTTTTTTTAAAAAACTTGAAATTTATTTTTAATATAAAAGTAAGTTTTAAAGAACTTTTAAATGTCCATTACCGAATTTACTCGATCTTTTGGCGCGTTTTCTTAGTCGTTATTGTCACAAGAAATTATTCAAAGAGATCACGCATTGCAACATTTGGTACTTACGTATTATACCGTTGACCATTTTCTCCAAATAAAAAAGCGTAACCAAATGGTAATAGTCGTTAACAGTTCCCATGCATGCTCCAAAACAAAGATAGCAGCAGTTGGCGACGTTTTTGAATTGGCGAAATTGGTCTACAGTATAATACTTAAGTACCCAACATTTTAACTCCATGTTTAAAGACGAGCAAAACACAGGATAAAAAAGGAATTGCAGGTTTTTCCTCGCGAAATCTGGTAAAAGAAAAAAACATAAATAAGTATAATTGTTCGTTTTCCGCACCACTTCCTAGAATTATTAGACACGAAAAAGCAATGATAAAAATGGTGCAATTTCTTTTTCATGAATTTTATGTGATTCGAAAAAATAATGGAATGTCCTAAAATCCGTAACCAATCAGTTTTTAGATCGATTTAATTTTCTTATTTTTTAAAGAATATAGTTATTGTGCGTAAGCGCATTAAAATAATTTTATAATTCACAAAAAGAGAAATTCCATCGTTTATTTGGAAAAAAAAAAACGCCTTTCAAGTCAATGAATGGATCAACAAAAAAAAAAAAAATGTTGCGAAATTTCTGCGCATAAAATTTAATATAACGCGCAATTTTCTGAATATTCAATGCGGTGGAATCCAAAAATTTTGCTACAGAACAGAAAGAATTAGTATGGAAATTTAAATATAATATAAAATATTTCCATTAAAGAGATTGTTTCAACTCGTTTTTTTTCCCTTAGCACTTGTTGTAGTATCATGTATTCGTTGGCTCTTCTGTTCAGTCGTGGGTTCAAGTCCTGCTGCCACTGTAGAATAGTTGTACAGAAAAGCTGTTGCCCGTTAAATCTGTCTGGGCATAAAACCCTCACATTGGTAGTGATGTCTTGAAATTTCTTGAGGCCCCGAGTCCCTAAGTAAAAGTAGGCTCCTTCTACAACGCTTTTAAGGAGATAGTATGTAGCAAATGTTGTCCAAGGAGGGAGTGTTTGTTAACGTCACCCCCTAAAGCAGGGATGGGCATTAAGTCGATCGCGATCAACTGGTGATGATGAGTTTGGTGTTTTATGGCTCAAGAGCCAGTATTGGCTATACTGCGCCAAACATTCATAGGTCTGTGGTCTGGACGAGAAAAGAGAAGGCGAAATTGGATGACAAGATGGATCGAAAATAGAGAAGGATCACTGGGGTACCCCGGGGTCGTTACACCCGTGTTTACGAAAGACAGTAAACCCCTTGGGAAAAGGAAAAGATCACTAGGGTACCTCGGGATTGTGACACCCGTACCCACCTAAAGAAGGTGAGCCCCCTGAGGGGCGCGATCGACTCTGGACCACCATTTTGGATTGACCGCCTTTTCTAAGACCTAAGACGCGCATACTAAAAGAAACATGTTTACGGAACTCCGACGCCAGCTAGACTGGAGAATCGGCTATTCACAATCGATGCTACTATGTTTACTTTAACAAATGATTCGATAAATGTGTAGACGACATTTGTACCTTCGATGGAAGTGAGCGATGGCACTTAACATGTTGCTGTTGTCAAGTGCAGAAAAAAAGAGTCAAATGGGGCCAAAGGCCTGCAACACAGTTCTGGTCTTATCACCGACTTTATCGGTATAAAAGGTGTCATGGCAGCAGTTGGGGTCTATGTTGAAGAGGGTCGAGGCAACAGATATGCAATTAAAGAGATGCTCCGGATCCAGCTGAACTCCCGGGCAGTGTCTACATTCTGTGTAGATTCTAGAGCCGTCGGGCATGATCTTCATACCTCTCACGTGCCCCGTCCGCATTCTGCTAATAGCAGTGGTGGCAGCGCGGTCAAGATTAAGCTCCGGGAGGCATCATTTCTTCCGAGGTCCGTCGCAGAGCCGATGCTTTGCGATGGCATTTACAACGAGGCAAGGGGTTTTAATGGGAGGAGGGTCGATATTCCTAGCCTCCTTGGCGAGGGAGTCCGCATGTTTATTCCCCTCGATGTTTACATGAACGCCGACCCATTGGAGGGTTCAGGATTTCTCCCTGGCAACCCCTAGAGAGCGCGTCCCTAGGTGGTGGATAGGGGAATGCCTCCATTGGTTTTCTAGTGGGTGGTAGAAGGGAAATAAAATACCTTCCGAGGACCATCAGGTAGAAGTCCAACCTTATATGGCAATGGCATCCCTCAATGACAAGTGCAACAACTTAGCATGCTTATTGCCAGTGAGTGAGTGAGTG
Source organism: Trichonephila inaurata madagascariensis (assembly GCA_019973955.1). Lineage (NCBI taxonomy): Eukaryota > Metazoa > Arthropoda > Arachnida > Araneae > Nephilidae > Trichonephila > Trichonephila inaurata. The sequence goes on from BMAV01014483.1 coordinate 35,398, forward strand.
ATTTTTGGTTTTATTAGCGCAAGAGCCGATTTCGGCTATACTGCGCCAAACATTTGTTTTAATTTCCATAAAAAGTTTTTTTAAAAAGTTAAAGTTAAAAATTTACATTAAAGATATAAGTTATATTTAAGCATGAAAATTCATTAAAAAAAGTTTTAAAAATCCATATTTAATTATTACATTTTATTAAAAGGCAAAAGTGAGAAATACATTGTGGTGATGTGTTACTTCCAACATGTCAAGCAAGATCTTAAAATAACGGATAAATTTAAAACAAAGAAAGGCATAAAGTAAAAATTAAATTGATACAAGACAGAAATGTAAAATTTTGTATTAAAATTCAATTAAGTATGTTGCAAAATGTTATAAAAGTTTTTTTTTTTTAATTCCGACTTTTCCTGTTACGGGTTGGAGTCAACGTGTGAGAGTATTCTTCACGTTTCCAGGCTTCAGTCTGCCACCATTCTTCCGAAAAATTTTTTTATTTCTGCTAAGGAATTATTTTTCTTTGGTGAGTCCACCTCTTCTTGAACATCCTATACAAGCATGTCCTCGTCCGATGATTCCTGTATAGGTGTGCTTTTTTTATGTTTGTGAGGCGTCAATTTTATGTCTATTTCGGAGGTAATGCTTCTTTTCGGACGTCTTTTCTTGCGATTTTTTGAAGTTTGTTTTGCATCCTGGGATGTAGAAGGTATAGTATTGGATACAGAGGTTTCAGTTTCAACAGCAGAACATGTTTCAGCTGGTAAGGGTGTAAACATTGATACATTGGTTGAAGTGAGTGCTTTATTAGATGAAGGAAACGCAGTAGATGTAGATAAATTATTAGATGGGGTGGAGCAGTATCTAGTAAAGGAATAGATGGTTGAGATTCTGATGACGAAATGACAAAAGAGGTGGATAGTAAGAGTTGTGCCTGAGTTGATGTAGACGGTTTAGTAACTGCAGGGAATGAGGAAGATATAATTCGTTTCGGAACAGATCTTAATGGATGTAGTAATTTTAAAGGTGGGCATACTATTTTCGAAATATTTTCATCAGTTTTGTGTTGTCGTTGCAGTTCATGTTTTTGCAACCTGAGCGTATGTTTGAGATATTTGTGTGACTATTAATTTTCGGGCTTCAGGATATGAGATATTTTTATTTGTTTTAATTTCTTGGATTTGTTTTTCAGTTCTCCATTTGGGGCAGAGTTTGGAATCAGCGGAATGGGGTTGCGAGCAGTTAATACATTTGGGCTCTAGACTGCAATCTGTGGAAGAATGTCCAACAGATGCACATCTAGAGAAAGTAAGCTGACCGCGGCAGGAAGTTTGTGAGTGTCTGAACCTCTGGCACTTAAAACAGCGCAGGGGATTCGGAATGTACGGGCGAATTTTACAGTTAAGGTAGCCGGCTTTTTATTGTTGTCGGTAGTTTGGGGCTATTAAAAGTTAAAATTATATGTTTGGTCGGAATTATTGATGCATCTTTTTTAATTGTTATTCTTCTGACCTGAATTACACCCTGTTCAGAAAATCCATCAAGGATTTCCGGTTCAGGAATGGTCAACAGGTCAGGTTCAGAAATGACACCGCGACATATGAGTTAAGAGTTTTATGAGGACTTATTGTTACAGTTGAATTCAAAAACGTTTTTGTGCAAGAAGAAAAGACTTGGTTTGAAAAGCACAGAAAGTGTTTCAATCAGTAAATCACCGGATCTTAATCTTTTAACTGATTTAGGTTCACCACCTATTCCTATGAGGGCTTTATGAATTGCAAAAGGAGATTTAGATGACATTTCATTGTTTGGAAGAGAAATCAAAAATCTGGTATTCGCAGAGATCTGATCAATGTTAAGTTTGGGTAATATAAAACCTTTACCCGGGCACACAGCAGCATTGGATCCATAAGAACGCGTACACAACTTCGTCCTAGAGTGCCTCCACCCACCACAGAGTCCAACAAGGGAGGCAGTGTGCCGGTCATCTGGTCAAAAACCAGGCACGGAACTTACCCAGAGTACACCCAGAATATAACGCTACAGTCTAGGGCGAGGATCCAACGGGTAAACCCGACACCCTTATCTGCAACACTAACCCTATAGCAGGTTCTTCGGGGACCCCGAAGAGAGGTACCCAGCCGATTGACAGGAGCGGGCTCACTCCTGCCACCCGTTACAGTGAAGCGTGGGGCCCAAAGGGGGAAAGCAGAGGTATCCCTTTGGCCACCGATCTCCTCCATACCGGAGAAGGGGGGAAAGGGAACGCAAAGGATCCCCAGAACACCATTTTCCTTTCCTTTCGGACGCCGCACACGGCAAACATGCGGGTTGGCTAACCAACGGTGTTAGTCGAAAACAAATAAAGCAACATAATCAAAGTATTTAAAGAAATATACGAAAAAGAAACTAAATTAACGCAATACAAAATGTAAACCATAATATGTTAGTAGTAAAACGTAAGTTTTTTCACCAGAAAAAATAAAATTTGAACATAGTTCATTTTGTAACATGGGTCTGTGGTCTAGACGGGAAAAGAAGAAAATGGAAATTTGTATGGCAAGCAGGAGGGCCGAAAATAGAGAAGGGTCACTAGGGTACCCCGGTTCGGACACCGTGTTTACCAAAGACAGTAAACCCCTTGGAAAATAGGAAAAGATCACTAGGGCACCTCGGGATTGTGACACCCGTACTCACCTAAAGGTGAGCCCCCGGAGGAGTGCTTATTGCCAGAATAGGGGAAAAAAAGAGATCACTGTGATGCCAGTCCTAGAAATGAATTTTCCTCCACACGCCGACTGAAAGGGAGAATAAATGTTAATGGTCAATTTTTTCTGCTATAGCACGGGATTGGGTTTGAGACATCCTACACCCCCACGCTTCCACGGGATTGGTTTTTCGAGTTGATGTCATGTCCGGCGATGGCGCTGGAATCGGTAGCGAACAAATGTAAGTACATACGTCAGTTTCAGATTCATCGATTCACGTATGTTCTCTGCTCGCTGCATCGAATAAGTCCACGCTCGAAGGTATATCAGTCCCTCTCATAATTGTTCAAGCATTCAACTTGACAATTTCGTGTTGCTGGTGTTTTTGTAGTAAAAATATAATCTGTCAAAGTGGGATACAATGTCGAAAATGAGTATTAAGAAAAGAAAACATACAATTTTGATACAGATTGGCCACCAGGGGGACTGTAACACCTTCTTAAAAGTATCTTGTCTGATCACCTGCACACTTTCCTGTCCATTGTGCATTCCGATGGACTTGGGGAATTTCAGCAGGACAATGCGACATTCCAGAATTGTTACATATTGGCTCCAGGAACCCTCTTCTGAATTTACTTTACTTCCGCTGGCCACCGAAATCCCCATACATGAACATTATTGAATATATCTGGGATACCTTGCAATGTGCTGTTCAGAAGAGATCTCCAACCCCTTTTACTCTCACTGATTTATGGACAGCCCTTCAGAATTCATGGTGTCAATTACTTCCACTTCAGACATTAATCGAATCCATACCACGTCGTCATGCTATATTTCTGAGTGCTCGTTGGGGCCCTACACAAAAATAGGCAGGTGTACCAGTTTTTTTTGGCCCTTCAGTGTATAAGAAAGTAATAGAAACAGATATTACAAGCAGGATTCAGTAACCACAATAGATAATAAGTTATCAAAATTGCTCAAACCGTGATTTGATTAAATTTTTTTTAGAACAGTCTACTTTTTCAATCTAGAACAGTACACGCGTAAAATGAAAAATCACGAGAACCTTATTCATCGGTTTCATTCAACTTCGATCGTCATACGTAACCGTATTTTTCTCTCAAAAAGCGGGTCATTGTCAGAGTATTAAAAGATAAATTAAAGTGTGTTTATATGTTTGCTCATCTTCTGTCTTTCGTGTTTACTGACTTATCTATCTGAAGCACCTTTGAAAGGAACATGTGATGAAATCAAAAAGGAGATGGAAAAACAAAGATTGCAACGCAATAAAGATTTTTTTTTTTTTCTTTGAGTATTTTTTAAAGATTCTTTTTTTTGTAAAGTCGGTTTGAAAGTCGAGTGGATTATTAAGAGGCCAAAATTTAGTTCTAGCCGTTTGGCAATGGTGCAATAGTTTGGTAGAAGTATCACTGATTTTTAGGTATGTTATGATTCAATTTCGCCAAACTGAAAACCGGGGAGTGGCTCTTATCGTGGATTTTGTAACTGGCGATGTTGAATCGAGTGAAGTGTTCCATTTCTAGTTCCATCCCTTGGTCCCATTAGGTCAGGTTGTGACACGGACTTTAAATTGAACTGGACATCAAATTCCTCGCGTGGTCAGGTGTTGTTGTCAAGAGAGTGAGATACAGTCGAACCTCTATATAACGAACCTCTATATTGCGAATTTTTCTATATAGCGAACTTTTTCCTGGAACCAAGAACATTTCACGATTTTCTTCGTAAAATAACTTCCCAATAACGAAGGTCATTTTCTATATAAAGAACTTTTCTCTTGCGATTCGATTTTTTTTCTCGCTATTTTTGAAAGATTTCTGGACACTTCAAGTTGTTCTGTCTTTTAACACATTTTATGGTAGTCATAAATCTTTAACTGGTTTTATTTGGTGCCTAACTCACCGAGAACAATAGAAGAAGTGCAACTATAGAAAGAAACCAAGAAGTGCAACTATAACCCCCGCTGTCCAGTTCACTGAAAACATCTTCGATATCCCTTTTTACCCTCAGTGGAGTCTCGTGTCCTTGAACTAGTCTCCGTTCATTTGTAGTGTTGATCATTCGTACTGGTAGGTTCGTTTATCGTAGCTCAAAAATGTCAAAATGTAAGTGCTTGAGGATCAAAGAAAAAATTTAATTCTTCAGGGAGTAGATAAAGGCATCAAGAAACTTTTCTTGCAGTTTTTCTTTCTTTCTTTTTATATGTAAGATATATAAAATAAATATATATTAATTTACAAAAGGTGTGGATAGTTACTGTTTTAAATATATAGTGTTTATGAATTTAAAACTTGTTTTATGTGGTTTATAAAGAAAATTAAAAGATGATCCTATATATAGCCAATTTTTTCCTTAACGAACTTTTTTCGGGATTTATCGACTTCGTTATACAGAGGTCCGACTGTATTTGATTAGATGACATCTTATCACCTGATCATGTTTTGTCTCCTACTAGCATCTTATGAGGTATTATTTAAAAGCAAGAAATTCACCCATGTTTGTGTTGCCAAACGTTATGGCTAAATCCTGCGCGTTAAATCAGAGGCTTTTCTGCAGCGTTGTGTAGAAATTCGGGAAATGAGGCCCCAAATTAATTTCTTGTTCACCACTAATTAATGAAATCTAGTAATTGATTCTATAAGATTCCCACAAACTCAGTAGGATGACGGATAACATTTGGGTTCCCCTGCTAAGTCAGGTTTTGGGCCCACAAGTTGGATTCTACAAAGGGTAGGTACTTGGTGGCAGTCGGGCTTTGGGCCCCCTATAACTCTGGGCCCATTCCCGCAATGCGGGGGTTGCGGAGTGTACGTTACACCACTGGATAACCCCTTTAGGATTCGATTCCTATAAAATCTGTGGGCTGTGGTAGCCCAGTGGTCAAGGTATCGGATCATGGCAGGCATGTCATGAGCTCGAGCCCAGTACCACTAAAGTGTAGGGCAGCGATACACGTTAAATCTGTCGAGAGCTGAAACGTCCTCCCGGTGGTGTGGTGAGGTAGTTAGGAGAGGGGGTGCCAGCTCAGGTGTCGTCCACGTCACTTGACCATGGTTCAAAATGACGTGGTCCGTCGCCAAAAGCCGTGAATAGTGCGACTTTAATATTCACTCACTCACCCTATAAAATCTGCTCTTAACAGATATCTACTCAACAAAGCAAACATGTTTAGCTAATTGAAAATTTATAATTCCAAAAACAGTATTTTTTTTTATCTCTGGAGCTCTTGCAAGCCCTTTGATGGCCGATTTCCTTAAAACTCATTCTTAATGGATCTCTACTCTACAAAAGAAACATGCTTACAAAATCTCAAGTTAGTTGGTCTAATAACTAAAAAAAACGGGAAACTTTGCGCCCTCGAAAACTCTCTTTGAAGTAAATGTCTGCAAAACCCGTTCTTAACTGATCTTTACTTAACAAAAGAAACATGCTTATCAAATTTCAAGTCTGTCAGGGTTAAAAAGCTCCGGATACTTCGGGATCAAAGAGGGAGTTGTCTTCTTCAACAAATAAAAAAAATCCATAGTGAGCAGAATTATATCGCATCGCATTTGTTCTGAAACGAATTGTCCGATTTTTTTTACCTATAATCCATATTATAAGAATGACCTGCAATAAGTAACATTTTGGATTTATAGTTTTCCCAAGCAAAACTAGCATATACTGCAGTAGAAATCAAAATATCCCAATAGATATCGCGATATCTGTTGAAACATAAGGCATACCGTTTTTCATGTGTTTTATCTAAAATAATTATTTTTACCCTTAATTTCTTCACCAAGTTTCTACCACAATCACTTTCATTCTGTTTTACAGAAAAGGGAAAAATGCAGATAATGTAATAAATATAAAATTAAGATAAAAAGCAGATACGAGGAAGGGGTATTTAGAAGGAACTAAAGAGCAAAAATAGGTTTTTTCCCCTTTTCAAAGCGAGTTTTCCAGAAGACCTTTCTGTGACTTTGTACTTATCAGCACGAAAACCCTCGATGTCTGTAGATAACATTAAGATATACTGTGTTTAATTTTATCTTTTTTATCTCCTTTGTTTCGCGTTGAGAAGTAAATACAATGGCACTTTGGAGATAAGCGTTTGGAGTGATATCTCCATTCATTTGATCTCGTATGGCGTATTAGTTGAAACGCAATGAACAACTCAAGTACGCTACAGCAGATATTTTGTTACTACTGTAACGTCAGGGATTTGATTTGATTTTTTTTTTATTAACGTCACATTTCGAAGCCGTACGAGAGCTATTGGCGACGAACCTTTAATTTCGAGCCACTCTCAAATTATAAAAATGATATGGATCCTACTCGTTAAACCTCCACACCACTCCATTGAGAAAGTTTGATCCTCGACAGATTTAACGTGTATTAGCCCTTCACTGCGGATTTTTAGGTGGCCACGTTAGCCGAGTGGTCAAGGTATCGAATCGTGGCTGGCCTTGTCACGAGTTCGAGCCCAGTACTAATAAAGACCCACCGTGTAGTGGAGCGATGCACGTTAAATCTGTCGAGAGCTCAAACGTCCTCCCGTTGGTATGGTGTAGTAGTTAGGAGAGGGGGTGCCAGCTCAGGTGTCGTCCCCGTCATTTGACCATGGTTCAAAATTCCGAGGTCCGTCGCCAAAAGTCCTCGTGCAGCTGAACAGTGCGACGTTAATATTCACTCACTCACTATGGATTTTTAGTGACACCAACACATGAACTTGCGACCCGTCAACGTCGAGCACAAAATTGTGGCCGTCACCCATCATTACTCAGAAACCGCTGACATTTTGGAATGAGAAATGAAATTAACAAAATAAGGAGTACGAGACGAGCCCTTCTTCCCAGGAGACCGAAATTCTCTGCCCAGGCCCAGTTGACTCATGCCATAAAACTAGTGTTTCTAATTTCCCGGGTTTTTCCATTCCCGGGAATGTAATTGTCGTTCAAGAGATTCCAGGAGATACATTAAAATTTCAAAAAGTTTAATAACAAGTTGTTTTTAAGTAAAATCAATAATTATTATATAAAATAAGGATACATATAAATTCCAAAATGAATACTTATTTATATAATGAGCTAAAAAATACAACATTGATTGAATAAACTGATTGTTCATTTTTTCAAAATAGGAGTTCAGAAAGCATAAGCAATTTATATTTTTATCACTCAGCCTAGTTCTAAGCTTTGTGACGAACAATCCGGCAGCAGAAAACGCTCTCTCGGCTTCAACTGGTGTTGCAGGAATTATTTTTAAGGCCTGATATAATTTTATAATGTTGAGCAGTGGCGCATCAAGGGGGTCCTGGAGTCTGACCCCCCAAAGCCCTTGATTTTTTTCCGATTGATTATAATTTTAATACGTAAAATTTAATTAAATATTTGTTATTAATGATTAATTTTAGTAATTAATGCTAATTATTTATTCAATAATTAGTTTTACTGTGTTTTGTTCCTGAAAATCGACAAAATCAAAAATAGAATGATACAAGAATGGTGAATTTTCAACCCGACCCCTGAAAAATTCCTGTGTTCGCTACTGATGTTGAGTGATGAATTTTCAGTCGAGTCGAACAACTGCATCTCTTGTTTCATGATTTTGTTGAAACTAGTATTTTTCTTGGTTGAACAATATACAAAACTTTTGTTACAGAATAAATTACTTTCCATAATTTTTCGTCCAACGTCAGAAGTTTTTCTTTCAAAATCTCCATACTCTCTTCTGAGTGCGAAAAGTTGGATATTGATTCCTCTTCGCACAAAAGCCTTGTCCCTATCATTTGGACTTGTTTAACCAAACAATTTTTATCAGGCAATCGCGAAGTATCGACGGTAACTGCAGCTGTTTCGTATTTTCTCCCAAAATTCTGGTATTGCATTAATCCTATTAACTTAAGGTTGCGTCTCTCATTAATGCTTTGGATTAGAGAATATTTCATATTTTTCGCAAATTCTGAGTTTCGTCCGTTCAATTCTCCTACAACGAAAGAAAATACGCCTTCTGCAGTTAGCAAAGTTCCATTTCGACTGCATAATTTTTCTAAGCCAATTTTTACTGGCTTTGAGCCTGCTACAATTGTATAGTCACACTTTCAAACTCTACATTGGCCCTCATTTGTTCTTCTTTAATGTCAATTAATGCTTTTAAAATTGCTGACTTTATTTCTAAAAATCTTTAAGCATTGCCAACAAACTATTGAAGCCACGTGCGATTCCCGGGAAATCCCGAGAATGAATTTATAATTCCCGGGAATAGAAAAGTACAGAAATCTTATGATATCCTGGAATCCCGGGAAAGAAACCCTAATACGCACTAACCTAGTATAAATTCTACAATTGTTCGTGCGCACATTTTCGTCAATTATCAATAGTGTTCTTCAGGTGTGGCCTTCTGTTGCCACTGTGACCTAAAGAATTCAAATTATTAGACATGTTCAGCAAATCTTTCAAGCATTGCCAACAAACTTATTCCAGCGTTTTTTTGGTCCCGGCGATTCCCAGGAATAGAAAAAGTTCAGAAATCTTATGATTTCTCGGGAAAGAAACCCTACTTAAAACATCCCAGATCGTAGGATGGATTTGAGTCACAATTTGTGGCCTCGGTAGCCTAGGTGGTCAAGGTCATGGACTCATGACCGGAGTGTCATGAGTTCGAGCCTTGTATGTTGAAGACACCCTCGTGTAGGCCGATGTATGTTACATTTGTTCAGGCTTAAACATCCTCTCGTTGGTATGATATGGAAGTTAGGAGAGGAGGCTAGCTCGGGTATCATCTCGTCACTTGTCCGAAGTCCAGAACTACGCTGTCCATCCTCAAAAACCCTCATGTTGCTTTGTAGTATGACTTTAATAGTCTCACTTACATTTCCTATCCATGTAACGCTACAAGAAATGGAAGACTTGGATTTTGATGGATAAATGCAGTAGATAATGAGATTGGTATTTAAAACTAAGAACTGGAGGATTTTCGTTTCCAGTTGGTGTAATTGAAAACGTAAGTTTGTTATAGGGGTAAACAGAAGAACGTGGCTCAACCTGATTGCCCTACCATCGATAATGATGATGTGAGTCTAAAACTCACGACTTGGTTTGGCAAGTTGCGTTAATAGCTACTACATAGCATTTATTATAATTCATTAGAGCGCATGAATTTTGTATTTAAAATCTTATTCAATTCCTACTATTAGCTAACAATCTCTATTTATTTATTTATCTTGGTGGAATTTTCAATCGTTCATAAAATACATTTTAAAGCGCTTCATTGAGCTGAAATATTATATACAGGATTATTTTAGAAGACAATACAGTAATTTAATTATAATTAATGAAAATCAATTGATAAAAACTAAAGAATTACAAATACAACCACGCATTGGCATCATTTTTGGCGACTTAGCGACACTTTGGAGACTTGTGTCAAAACTTTAAAAAGGTTTTTTTCTCACGTGTTAAAGTGTTCAGTTGAACTGATATTTATATTGGATGGCAATACAATAATATAACAATAATTAATAAAAATTGATTAAAACTAATTATTTAAAGAATTACAAATACAACACGTTGGCATCATTTTCGGCTACCCTTTTGGAGACTTGTGTCAAAACTTGAAAAGGTTTTTTTTTCTCACGTGTTTAAGTATTCAGTCGAAATGAAATTTATAGACACGATTGTTTTGGATGACAATGCGATACTTTAATGATAATGAATAAAAATGAATGACCACTTAATGTTGTGATTCTGTCCTATGTATATACATATTTATATTAATTGTAACTATTGAATAAAAAGTAGCTAAAATTAAAATTTTTCTTTGTTCTAAGTAGGAATTGAGACTTAATTTTTTTTTTATATTACTTGTTTTTAAACTAAAAAACTCATTAGTATTTATTGCACTTACATTCTGCATTGCAAATTGAATCGAATTTAATGTATTTATTACATCAGGGGAATACAATCAGGGTGTTCCCAATTCATGGTACAAACTTTTAAGGTAGGTACGGGACGTAACAATCATTTATTTTATAGGAAAAGTATGGGAGCCAGTGATGCAGTGAGGCACAAACACAAAAAAATAGGAGACGAAAGGAAAGACAAAGTATTTATTGAAAGTTTGTTGCAAATATTTACAAAAATGTCATTAATATGAGCTATGAAGTCAGCTGCAAAAGCACTTTACTGTACCACCCACTGGAAATCGGAGACGATAGCCTGTCGGATTCAAAGCTTATACTTGCTGAAAATGGAAGAGGTGTAAGCGATTTTCGTTTAACACTCTACAAATGGTCTGATGACTCACTCACACATGTAATGAGCAAGATCTGTTGTACTTGACTCCTGTCTATCAACCATGACGTTTAAGATGGTTTCTTCCAGGCTTGAGCTGCGTACAACTTTTCGAGGGTTCGAATCCTAGTACCGCAAAAGGCCCACCGTGTAGTAGGTCTGAAGCACGTAAAATTTTGTTGTGGCTCAAAGTCCTCGTGTTGATGGGGTGTATGTTTGGAGAAGAAGGTGAGATGCCAGTTCAGGTGTCGTCCACGTCATTTGACTGCTCGAAAAGTACTAGGTCTGTCACCATGAGCCCTCGTGTTGCTTTATACTGTGACGTAGTTAATAAACATCGGTGTGTTAAAAAGCATTCGGTATGTTTTTCTCTAGAAAAAAAGTTGTTTTTCACAGAATTAATATCTTTTTTTTTTTTACTTCGTACTCTGTAGAAGATTCCAATTCAATAATTCACCAGTCGGTTTTTATTTCTTTCAAATGAAGTAATAATTTTCAATTTCTATCACACACTTTTCTTGTATCCAAACAGAAATAAAAATGTTTTTATACTTGTTCATTTGAATTTTATATCGCTAGGAAAGTATTAAAATTTAATGAAAAATGGCAAATAAATAAATAAAAATACTTGAAAAACTAAATATTTTTTAAACAAATTTTATTTATAAAATAATTACAAAATATATAGAGACACCATTCATGTTAGTTACCATGAGAATTTAAATGAAGGAGAATTTAAATTCACGACTGAATTTAAAATAAAATGGGTAGTTTAGGGCATTTTTGAGTGGTAATATTTTTTCAAAAAAGAGGATTTTTAGGTCGATTCCAAGCTTTCTTCGATATACCAGTGTTCTGGAATTTTGCATACGTGTATCATCGATGAAAATGTCTTGATATTTTCAAGACTTAAACTATCAATGAATCGATTCATTGTATTTCAGTTTTGCTTCCGACGGTGTGACAGCGCCATCTGGGAGTGGATTTCATAATCAAAACAGTAAAGTTCATTAGATTCATTCATTATGTATATTCGCTCATTTTTTTTTAAAGCATAGATCAGTGGTTCTTAAACTTTCGATCATCACAGCCCCTTTATGTATCAGGCTGACATCGAAGCCCTCAAGATTTTAAGCATCCCTCCCCGACTTAATATTCTTTATCAAAATACATGTTCTAGTAGAGTTTTTCTTTGGGAACTGCTTAGCAATCTAGTCTAATACAGCACATCTTTCAATTTTTCCGCGAGGGCTTTCAGAGTCTGCAAAAAAGAGAAATCTCAACGCAGGGGTGGCTCTAGGGCGGGACAAACCAGACCGCTGCCCTCGGCGGCATTTGAATCGAATTTGAATTATTTTTTTTAAATTTGATATATTTTCTGAAATATTATTGGGTGTAAATTTGGTACTTCACTTAATGCATCTTATTTCCTTATTTTGTACTTTTTGGTACATAGATAACCACAGGAGATGTTTTATTTTAGTCTTTTAAATGTATTTACTATAAGTTAAACGCTTCTGATTCCCTCCATCAGTAGTCTTTTTGCAAGAAATTGACGGGCTGATATGGGCGATTCCCTCTTTAGCATTTTTCTCGTATGAAATAATAAAAAGTAACTATATTCTTAATTTCAAATTATTTTGTATTTTTTAATGATTAAAATAATATATATATATATATATATATATATATATATATATATATATTGTTATGCTGTCTTTTTGTTCACAACAATTATTTAAGTTAGACTGTCCACCAAGTTCAAATAGAGAAATTTTAACATTAAGAGGGTTCAACCATGTGATAAGTTCAAAAAATCAAAAAAAAAATAAATTTTTTTTTCATGTATTGCTTTCTTAACATGTCTAGAATACGGTGGTTAAGTGATTTTTTCTAAAATTCGAAGTCATTATAAAGAAGCAGCTGTTAGAAGAGCATCTGTTAGGCGCGCTAAGTTAAAATTTTCATTGTTTAAATCGGACTTGAAACTTAAAACGCATTTTTTTTTCAAAATTTCCTCCATCATATCTCAAGAACGGTTTGACCGAATGACTTCAAATTTAAAGCGTAGACTCAAAGCATATATACGCACCAAATGAACTACGATCATTCCAAAATTCAAAATATTTCTATTTTTTATAACAAAAACATAAAAAAACCATGAAATTTGAAACTTTCTCTTCAGAGATCTACCAAAAATCCAATTTTTGATATTTTCAATTGAATATAGTCCATTCGGTGCATTTAAGCTTATAGATTGAAACGTCGTTAATTTTGTTTATTTCAGATAAGCCAATCAACCGGAATCGTGAAGGAAGTGAGCGTCCATTTTTTCGAGGCGGGTGTGTTCAGACAGCTATAACTCACGTTCTATTGGATATTTTTGGCTAAACATTTATATACATACTCTTAAGATACATATAAATCAGTGATTCCCAAAGTGGCCTATGTAGACTCCCAGGGGTCTAAGACGACCTGTAAGGGGTCCATGTCAGCGAAAAAATAATTTGGGGGTCCATGAGGTTTAAATGGGGATCTATAATAGTAGCTCTTATTAAACCAGATCGTGACTTAAAGTTATCCGACTACGTTCCGAACCGTGATTTTAAAAAAGCGCATAAATGGATAAATTTCATATAATTTAGTGTCACTTTTAGATTAGAATACGTGTATAAAATTGTTTTAAGGACATTTTGACAAAAAACAATTATTTAAATACAATATTTCGGCAAAAAATTAACTTAGAATAACATTTTTTTCAAAATGTTATCCTTTTGTGAAAAATGCTTCTATTATAATAATATTTTGCCTGTATATAGCTCAGACCTCTCTACAGAGGCTCAACTATGTGATTCTTGAAAAATTCACATTATTTTCAGAGTTACAACCATTTGAAATAATGATCGGCGTTTTTTTTCTTAAAACTTCTCCCCTCTGTTGTCGCAAAACATGGATAAACCCACTTCTAAGTTATATATTTCAAAAATTCTTGTTGAGCCTCTGTAGAGAGGTCTGAGCTATAGACAGGCAAAATATTATTATAATAGAAGCATTTCTCCCAAATGGGTCATTCTATGTTCATTTTTTGTCAAAATAGTGTACTTAAATAATTTTTTTATTGTAATACTATTCTCTTAAAACAATTTTATATACATTTTCTTATCTAAGTGACACTAAATATCATAAATATTATCCATATATACGCTTTTGCAAAATCACTGTTCCGAATGTAGTCGAATACCTTAATCTTTAAAAAAAATTTGATCTAGTTGAAACAGGATTTTACCAATTTAACTGATTTATTTACTAAATTTAGTGAGGTTAATTTGTGGTTACAGGGGACAGCATAAAGTTTATTAAGACAAGGACCATTTCAGCATTTCTTTCTAGAATTAAATAAAAGAAGTATAATATTTGGCATTGCGAAGTTTTTCAGTTAGTCACAGTCAATCTGTCAGGACATTTTAACTTACATTCAACATTTAAATGCCCTTTACTCAGATTTTGAAACTAGGTTTGATATTACTTTTTTTTATAGTAATACCACAGTAGACAATGAATTCATATAGTCACATTAAAAAAAAATGTCGTATTACAATAGGAACTGATTAGAATAGTCTCTTACGATCTTAAAATAAAATTTAGAAATGGATGTCAGAAATTTTGGCTTTAAAAAGATATACCTGTTATTTGTCACAAATTATGGAATATCGTGTGTGAATGTTTTTAATCACTTTTTCTAGTGAGAGGGAGTTTCAGTGAGATTGCCAATCTCAAAAAGTGGGGAGGGGACGACACTTACTAACAAAGAATTAGGATTTTAACCTGACTAGATTGATATTAAATATTGAAAAATTGTTATTGAAGCCCCAGATTCATCCCTCTTATTAAAAACATTTGTTTGTTGTACAATTATTTTATGTAACATTTCTTTTATGTATCAAATAAATTTATTTTAATTTTAATTTAATTCATTAACATGTGCTTCTTAAATGCTATACTTCACTACATCAGAAATTTAATTGTTTTAAAGTAATTACTAGGACCTCGAAAGAAAAGAAACCTCGAAAGACCTCGAGGTTGCTGAATATTGACGTTAATATTCACTGACGAAATTCAGGGAAAGGAAAAGATCACTAGGGTACCTCGGGCCAGGACACCCGTACCCACCTGTTAGGCTGTGAGCCCCTGAGGGGCGCGATCGACTCTGGACCACCATTTTGGATTGACCGCCTTTTCTAAGACCTAAGACGCGCATACTAAAAGAAACATGTTTACGGAACTCCGACGCCAGCTAGACTGAGAATCGGCTATTCACAATCGATGCTACTATGTTTACTTTTTAACAAATGATTCGATAAATGTAGACGATATTTGTACCTTCGATGGAAGTGAGCGATGGCACTTAACATGTTGCTGTTGCCGGGCGCAGAAAAAGAGTCAAATGGGGCCAAAGGCCTGCAACATGCAGTCTTGGTCTTTATCACCGACTTTATCGGTATAAAAAGGTGTCATGGCAGTTGGGGTCTATGTTGAAGAGGGTCGAGGCAACAGATATACTCAAAGAGATGCTCCGGATCCAGCTGAACTCCCGGGCAGTGTCTGGCATTCTGTGTGTAGACTTGTCGTCGGCATGATCTTCATGGCTCTCACGTGCCCCGTCCGCATTCTGCTAATAGCGCAGTGGTGGCAGCGCGGTCAAGATTAAGCCCGGAGCATCATTTTTCCGAGGTCCGGTCGCAGGAAGCCGATGCTTTGCGATGGCATTTACAACGAGGCAAGGGGTTTTAATGGAGGAGGGTCGATATTCCTAGCCTCCTGGCGCGAGGAGTCCGCATAAGTTTATTCCCTCGATGTTTACATGAACGCCGACCCATTGGAGGGTTCAGGATTTCTCCTGGCAACCCCTAGGAGAGCGCGTCCCTAGGTGGTAGGATAGGGAATGCCTCCATTGGTTTTCTAGTGGGTGGTAGAAGGAAATAAAATACCTTCCGAGGACCATCAGGTAGAAGTCCAACCTTATATGGCAAATGGCATCCCTCAATGACAAGTGCAACAACTTAGCATGCTTATTGCCAGTGAGTGAGTGAGTGATTTTTGGTTTTATTAGCGCAAAGAGCCGATTTCGGCTATACTGCGCCAAACATTTGTTTTAATTTCATGTAAAAGTTTTTTAAAAAGTTAAAGTTAAAATTTACATTAAAGATATAAGCTATATTAAGCATGAAAATTCATTAAAAAAAGTTTTAAAATCCATATTTAATTATTACATTTTATTAAAAAGGCAAAAAGTGAGAAATACATTGTGGTGATGTGTTACTTCCAACATGTCAAGCAAGATCTTTAAAAATAACGGATTCTTAAAACAAAAGAAAGGCATAAAGTAAAAAATTAACTGATACAAGACAGAAATGTAAATTTTGTATTAAAATTCAATTAAGTATGTTGCAAAATGTTATAAAAAGTTTTTTTTTTAATCTGACTTTTCCTGTTACGTGTGGGTTGGAGTCAATGCAGAGTATTCTTCACGTTTCCAGGCTTCAGTCTTCCGCCACCATTCTTCCGAAAAAATTTTTTTATTTCTGCTAAGGAATTATTTTTCTTTTGGTGAGTCCACCTCTTCTTGAACATCCTATACAAGCAACATCCCGTCCGATGATTCCTGTATAGGTGTGCTTTTATGTTTGTGAGGCGTCAATTTTATCTATTTCGGAGGTAATGCTTTTTCGGACGTCTTTCTTATGCGATTTTTGAAGTTTTGTTTTGCATCCTGGATGTAGAAGGTATAGTATTGATACAGAGGTTTCAGTTTCAACAGCAGAACATGTTTCAGCTGGTAAGGGTGTAAACATTGATACATTGGTTGAAGTGAGTGCTTTATTAGATGAAGGAAACGCAGTAGATGTAGATAAATTATTAGGATGGGGTGGGAGCAGTATCTAGTAAAGGAATAGATGGTTGAGATTCTTGATGACGAAATGACAAAAGAGGTGGATAGTAAGAGTTGTGCCTGAGTTGATTGTAGACGGTTTAGTAACTGCAGGGAATGAGGGAAGATATAATCTGTTTCGAACAGATCTTAATGGATGTAGTAATTTTAAAGGTGGGCATGTACTATTTTCGAAATATTTTCATCAAGTTTTAGGTTGTCGTTGCAGTTCATGTTTTTGCAACCTGAGCGTATGTTTGAGATATATATTTGTGTGACTATTAATTTCGGGCTTCAGATATGAGATATTTTTATTTGTTTTAATTTCTTGATTTGTTTTTCAGTTCTCCATTTTATAAGAGTTTGGAATCAGCGGAATGGGGTTGCGAGCAGTTAATAGTTATTTAAGCTTTTCCCAGGACTGCAATCTGTGGAAGAATGTCCAACAGATGCACATCTAGAGAAAGTAAGCTGACCGCGGCAGGAAGTTTCAGAGTGTCTGGAACTCTGGCACTTAAAACAGCGCAGGGGATTCTGGAATGTACGGAAGGAATTTTACAGTTAAGAGGTAGCCGGCTTTTTATTGTTGTCGGTAGTTTGGGCTATTAAAAAGTTAAAAATTATATGTTTGGTCGGAATTATTGATGCATCTTTTTAATTGTTATTCTTCTGACCTGAATTACACTTGTTCAGAAAAATCCATCAAGGATTTCCGGTTCAGGAATGGTCAACAGGTCAGGTTCAGAAATGACACCGCGACATGTATGAGTTAAGAGTTTTATGAGGACTTATTGTTACAGTTGAATTCAAAAACGTTTTTGTGCAAGAAGAAAAGACTTGGTTTGAAAAGCACAGAAAGTGTTTCAATCAGTAAAATCACCGATCTTAATCTTTTAACTGATTTTAGGTTCACCACTCATTCCTATGAGGGCTTTATGAATTGCAAAAGGAGATTTAGGGATGTGACATTTCTCATTGTTTGGAAGAGAAATCAAAATCTGGTATTCGCAGAGATCTGATCAATGTTAAGTTTGGGTAATATAAAACCTTTACCCGGGCACACAGCAGCATTGGATCCATAAGAACGCGTACACAACTTCGTCCTAGAGTGCCTCCACCCACCACAGAGTCCAACAAGGGAGGCAGTGTGCCGGTCATCTGGTCAAAAACCAGGCACGGAACTTACCCAGAGTACACCCAGAATATAACGCTACAGTCTAGGGCGAGGATCCAACGGGTAAACCCGACACCCCTTATCTGCAACACTAACCCTATAGCAGTGTCTCTTCGGGGACCCCGAAGAGAGGTACCACCAGCCGATTGACAGGAGCGGGCTCACTCCTGCCACCCGTCTACAGTGAAGCGTGGGCCAAAGGGAACGCAGAGGTATCCCTAGGCCACCACCCTCCATACCGGAGTAGCGTGGGCAAAGGGAACGCAAAGGATCCCCAGAACACCATTTTCTCCTTACGGACGCCGCACACGGCAAACATGCGGTTGGCTGACCAACGGTGTTAGTCGAAAACAAATAAAGCAACATAATCAAAAGTATTTAAAGAAATATACGAAAAAAGAAACTAAATTAACGCAATACAAAATGTAAAACCATAATATGTTAGTAGTAAACGTAAGTTTACCAGAAAAATAAAATTTGAACATAGTTCATTTTGTAACATGGGTCTGTGGTCTAGACGGGAAAAAGAAGAAAATGGAAATTTGTATGGCAAGCAGGAGGGCCGAAAATAGAGAAGGGTCACTAGGGTACCCCGGGTTCGTGACCTGTGTTTACCAAAGACAGTAAACCCCTTGGAAAATAGGAAAAGATCACTAGGGCACCTCGGGATTGTGACACCTGTACTCACCTAAAGGTGAGCCCCGGAGGAGTGTGCGCTTATTGCCAGAATAGGGGAAAAAAGAGATCACTGTGATGCCAGTCCTAGAAATGAATTTTCCTCCACACGCCGACTGAAAGGGAGAATAAATGTTAATGGTCAATTTTTTCTGCTATAGCACGGGATTGGGTTTGAGACATCCTACACCCCCACGCTTCCACGGGATTGGTTTTTCGAGTTGATGCGTCATGTCCGGCGATGGCGCTGGAATCGGTAGCGAACAAAATGTGTGGGGCACATTACGCCGTCTTCAGATTCATATCGATTCACGTATGTTCTCTGCCGCGCATCGAATAGTCCACGCTCGAAGGTATATCAGTCCCTCTCATAATTGTTCAAGCATTCAACTTGACAATTTCTGTGTTGCTGGTGTTTTTGTAGTAAAAAATATAATCTGTCGCGGGATACACGTCGAAAATGAGTATTAAGAAAAGAAAACATACAATTTTTGATACAGATTGGCCACCAGGGGACTGTAACACCTTCTTAAAAGTATCTTTGTCTGATCACCTGCACACTTTTCCTGTCCATTGTGCATTCCGATGGACTTGGGGAATTTCAGCAGGACAATGCGACATTCCAGAATTGTTAAGCATATTGGCTCCAGGAACCCCTCTTCTTCTGAATTTACTTTACTTCCGCTGGCCACCGAAATCCCCATACATGAACATTATTGAATATATCTGTGATATGCCTTGCAATGTGCTGTTCAGGAAGAGATCTCCAACCCTTTTACTCACACTCGATTTATGGACAGCCCTCTTCAGAATTCATGGTGTCAATTACTCCACTTCAGACATTAATCGAATCCATGTACCTCACGTCGTCATGCTATATTTCTGAGTGCTCGTTGGGGCCCTACACAAAAATAGGCAGGTGTACTCAGTTTTTTTGGCCCTTCAGTGTATAAGAAAGTAATAGAAACAGATATAAGCAGGATTCAGTAAATCCTCACAATAGATAATAATAAGTTATCAAAATTGCTCAAACCGTGGATTTGATTAAATTTTTAGAACAGTCTACTTTTTCAATCTAGAACAGTACACGCGTAAAATGAAAAATCACGAGAACCTTATTCATCGAGCCTATTCCAGTCTCGATCGTCATACGTAACCGTATTTTTCTCTCAAAAGCGGGTCATTATTAGAGTATTAAAAGATAAATTAAAAGTGTGTTTATATGTTTGCTCATCTTCGTCTTTTCGTGTTTACTGACTTATCTATCTGAAGCACCTTTGAAAAGGAACATGTGATGAAATCAAAGGCGAGATGGAAAACAAAGATTGCAACGCAATAAAGATTTTTTTTTACTTTATATTTTTAAAAGATTCTTTTTTGTAAAGTCGGTTTGAAAGTCGAGTGGATTATTAAGAGGCCAAAATTAGTTTCAGCCGTTTGGCAATGGTGCAATAGTTTGGTAGAAGTATCACTGATTTTAGGTATGTTATGATTCACCTCGCCAAACTGAAAAACTGGGAGTGGCCTTTATCGTGGATTTTGTAACTGGCGATGTTGAATCGAGTGAAGTTCATTTCTAGTTCCATCCCTTGGTCCCATTAGGTCAGGTTGGTGACACGGACTTTAAAATTGAACTGACATCAAATTCTCGCGTGGTCAGGTGTTGTTGTCAAGAGAGTGAGATACAGTCGAACCTCTATATAACGAACCCTATATTGCGAATTTTCTATATAGCGAACTTTTCCGGGAACCAAGAACATTTCACGATTTTCTTCGTAAAATAACTTCCCAATAACGAAGGTCATTTTCTATATAAAAGAACTTTTTCTTGCGATTCGGATTTTTCGCTATTTTGAAAGATTTCTGGACACTTCAAGTTGTTCTGTCTTTTAAACACATTTTATGGTAGCTCACAAATCTTTAACTGGTTTTATTTTAAGCTCTAACCTACCGAGAACAATAGAAGAAGTGCAACTATAGAAAGAAACCAAGAAGTGCAACTATAACCCCCAAGGTCCAGTTCACTGGAAAACATCTTCGATATCCCTTTTACCCCTCAGTGGAGTCTCGTGTCCTTGAACTAGTCTCCGTTCATTTGTAGTGTTGATCAATTCGTACTGGTAGGTTCGTTTATCGTAGCTCAAAAATGTCAAAATGTAAGTGCTTGGAGGATCAAAGAAAAGTTTAATTCTTCAGGGAGTAGATAAAGGCATCAAGAAACTTTTCTTGCAGTTTTTCTTTCTTTCTTTTTATATGTAAGATATATAAAATAAATATATATTAATTTACAAAAAGGTGTGGATAATTACTGTTTTAAATATATAGTGTTTATGAATTTAAAACTTGTTTTATGTGGTTTATAAAGAAAATTAAAAGATGATCCTATATATAGCCAATTTTTTCCTTAACGAACTTTTTCGGGATTTATCGACTTCTGCTATACAGAGGTCCGACTGTACTTGATTAGATGACATCTTATCACCTGATCATGTTTTTGTCTCCTACTAGCATCTTATGAGGTATTATTTAAAAGCAAGAAATTCACCCATGTTTGTGTTGCCAAACGTTATGGCTAAATCCTGCGCGTTAAATCAATAGAGGCTTTTCTGCAGCGTTGTAGAAATTCGGGAAATGAGGCCCCCAAATTAATTTCCTTTGTTCACCACTAATTAATGAAATCTAGTAATTGATTCTATAAGATTCCTACAAACTCAGTAGGATGACGGATAACATTTGGGTTCCCCTGCTAAGTCAGGTTTGGGCCCACAAGTTGATTCTACAAAGGTAGGTACTTGGTGGTTAAGTCGGGCTTCAGCCCCTATAACTCTGGGCCCATTCCCGCAATGCGGGGTTGCGGAGTGCGTAATGTTACACCACTGGATAACCCCTTTAGGATTCGATTCTATAAAATCTGTGGGCTGTGGTAGCCCAGTGGTCAAGGTATCGGGATCATGGCAGGCATGTCATGAGCTCGGAGCCCAGTACCACTAAAGTGTAGGGCAGCGATACACGTTAAATCTGTCGAGAGCTGAAACGTCCTCCCGGTGGTGTGGTGAGGTAGTTAGGAGAGGGGGTGCCAGCTCAGGTGTCCACGTCACTCTGGACCATGGTTCAAAATGACGTGGTCCGTCGCCAAAAGCCGAATAGTGCGACTTTAATATTCACCACTCACCCTATAAAATCTGCTCTAACAGATATCTACTCAACAAAGCAAACATGTTTAGCTAATTGAAAAATTTATAATTCCAAAAAACAGTATTTTTTTTATCTCTGAGTCCTTGCAAGCCCCTTTGATGGCCGATTTCTTAAACTCATTCCCTACGGATCTCACTCTTACAAAAAGAAACATGCTTACAAAATCTCAAGTTAGTTGGTCTAATAACTAAAAAAACGGAAATCCTTTGCGCCTCGAAACTCTCTTTGAAGTAAATGTCTGTAAACCCGTTCTTAACTGATCTTTACTTAACAAAAGAAACATGCTTATCAACCCCAGTCTGTCAGGGTTAAAAAGCTCCGATACTTGGATCAAAGAGGGAGCTGTTCTTCTTCAACAAATAAAAAAATCCATAGTGAAAGCAGAATTATATCGCATCGCATTTGTTCTGAAACGAATTGTCCGATTTTTTTTAACACCTATAATCCATATTATGGGCAAACACCTGCACAAGTAACATTTGGATTTATAGTTTTCCCAAGCAAACTAGTATATACCGTAGAAATCAAAATATCCCAATAGATATCAAGTGCGATATCTGTTGAAACATAAGGCATACCGTTTTTTCAGCGTGTTTTATCTAAAATAATTATTTTTACCCTTAATTTCTTCTTCACCAAGTTTCTACCACAATCACTTTCATTCTGTTTTAAGCAGGAAAGGGAAAATGCAGATACTGTAATAAATATAAAATTAAGATAAAAAGCAGATACGAGGAAGGGTATTTATGAAGGAACTAAAGATAAAAATAGGTTTTTTTCCCCTTTCAAAGCGCGAGTTTTCCAGAAGACCTTTCTAGACTTTGTACTCTTATCAGCACGAAACCCTCCTCGATGTCTGTAGATAACATTAAGATATACTGTGTTTAATTTTATCTTTTTATCTCCTTTGTTTCTGCGTTGAGAAGTAAATACAATGGCACTTTGAGATAAGCGTTTGGAGTGATATTCCATTCATTTGATCTCGTATGGCGTATTAGTTGAACGCAATGAACACTCAAGTACGCGCTACAGCAGATACATTTTGTTACTACTGTAACGTCAGGGATTTGATTTTTTTATTAACGTCACATTTCGAAGCCGTGTACGAGAGCTATTGGCGACGAACCTTTAATTTCGAGCCACTCAAATTATAAAAAATGATATGGATCCTACTGTTAAACCTCCACACCACCTATTGAGAAAAGTTTGATCCCCTCGACAGATTTAACGTGTATTAGCCCCTTCACTGCGGATTTTAGGTGGCCACGTTAGCCGAGTGGCCGGGCGTATCGAATCGTGGCTGGCCTTGGTCACGAGTTCGAGCCCAGTACTCACAAAGACCCACCGTGTAGTGGAGCGATGCACGTTAAATCTGTCGAGAGCTCAAACGTCCTCCCGTTGGTATGGTGTAGTAGTTAGGAGGAGGGGGTGCCAGTCAGGTGTCGTCCCCGTCATTTGACCATGGTTCAAAAATTCCGAGGTCCGTCGCCACAAAAGTCCTTTCGTGCAGTTGAACAGTGCGACGTTAATATTCACTCACTCACTATGAATTTTTAGTGACACCAACACATGAACTTGCGGACCCGTCAACGTCGATACTGTAAAATTGTGGCCGTCACCCATCATTACTCAGAAACCGCTGACATTTTGAAATGAGAAATGAAATTAACAAAAATAAGGAGGTACGAGACGAGCCCTTCTTCCCAGGAGACCGAAAATTCTCTGCCCAGGCCCAGTTGACTCATGCCATAAAACTAGTGTTTCTAATTTCTCCCGGGTTTTTCCATTCCCGGGAATGTAATTGTCGTTCAAGAGATTCCAGGAGATACATTAAATTTCAAAAAGTTTAATAACAAGTTGTTTTTAAGTAAAATCAATAATTATTATATAAAAATAAGATACATATAAATTCCAAAATGAATACTATTTATATAATGAGCTAAAAATACAACAACATTGATTGAATAAACTGATTGCTCCATTTTTTTCAAAAAATAGGAGTTCAGAAAGCATAAGAATTTATATTTTATCACCAGCCTAGTTCTAAGCTTTGTAGGACGAACAATCCGGCAGCAGAAAAACGCTCTCTCGGCTTCAACTGGTGTTGCAGGAATTATTTTGCGCCTGATATAATTTTATAATGTTGAGCAGTGGCGCATATTAAGGGGGTCCTGGGATCTTGACCCCCAAAAGCCCTTTGATTTTTTCCCGATTGGATTATAATTTTAATACGTAAAATTTAATTAAATATTTGTTATTAATGATTAATTTTAGTAATTAATGCTAATTATTTATTCAATAATTAGTTTACTGTGTTTTGTTCTGAAAATCGACAAAATCAAAAAATAGAATGATACAAGAATGGTGAATTTCAACCCTGACCCCTGAAAAATTCCTGTGTTCGCTACTGATGTTGAGTGATGAATTTTCGTCGAGTCGAACAACTGCATCTCTTGTTTCATGATTTTGTTGAAACTAGTATTTTTCTTGGTTGAACAATATACAAAACTTTTTGTTACAGAATAAATTACTTTCCATAATTTTTCGTCCAACGTCAGAAGTTTTTCTTCAAAATCTCCATACTCTCTTCTGAGTGCGAAAAGTTGGATATTGATCTTCCGTACAAAAAGCCTTGTCCCTATCATTTGGACTTTGTTTAACCAAACAATTTTTATCAGGCAATCGCGAAGTATCGACGGTAACTGCAGCTGTTTCGTATTTTCTCCCAAAATTCTGGTGGTATTGCATTAATCCTATTAACTTAAGGTTGTTCTCCTCATTAATGCTTTGATTAGAGAATATTTCATATTTCGCAAATTCTGAGTTTCGTCCACAATACGTTCAATTCTCCCTACAACGAAAGAAAATACGCCTTCTGCAGTTAGCAAAGTTCCATTTCGACTGCATATAATTTTTCTAAGCCAATTTTACTGGTTTTTGAGCCTGCTACAATTGTATAGTCACACTTTCAAACTCTACATTGGCCCCTCATTTGTTCTTTCTTTAATGTCAATTAATGCTTTTAAAATTGCTGACTTTTATTTCTAAAAATCTTAAGCATTGCCAACAAACTATTGAAGCCACGTAAGATTCTCGGGAAATCCCGGAGAATGAATTTATAATTCCCGGAATAGAAAAGTACAGAAATCTTATGATATCCTGGAACTCTGAAAGAAACCCCAATACGCACTCAACTCTATAAATTCTACAATTGTTCGTGCGCACATTTCGTCAATTATCAATAGTGTTCTTCAGGTGTGGCCTTCTGTTGCCACTGTGACCTAAAGAATTCAAATTATTAGGACATGTTCAGCAAATCTTTCAAGCATTGCCAACAAAC
Organism: Trichonephila inaurata madagascariensis; assembly: GCA_019973955.1. Lineage (NCBI taxonomy): Eukaryota > Metazoa > Arthropoda > Arachnida > Araneae > Nephilidae > Trichonephila > Trichonephila inaurata. The sequence goes on from BMAV01014483.1 coordinate 60,695, forward strand.
TTATTCCCCAGTTTTGGTCCCGGCGATTCCCAGGAATAGAAAAGTTCAGAAATCTTATGATTTCGGGAAAGAAACCCTACTTAAAACATCCCAGATCGTAGGATGGATTTCCAGTCACAATTTGTGGCCTCGGTAGCCTAGTAAGTGGTTTGTTGTTGTCATGTGGACCTCATGACCGGAGTGTCATGAGTTCGAGCCTTGTATGTTGAAATATTACCCTCGTGTAGGCCGATGTATGTTACATTTGTTCAGGCTTAAACATCCCTCTCGTTGGTATGATATGGAAGTTAGGAGAGAGGCTAGCTCGGGTATCATCTCGTCACTTGTCCGAAGTCCAGAACTACGCTAAGTCCATCCTCAAAAACCCCTCATGTTGTTTTGTAGTATGATTCTATTGAAGTCTCACTTACATTTCCTATCCATGTAACGCTACAAGAAATGGAAGACTTGGATTTTTGATGGATAAATGCAGATAAATGAGATTGGTATTTAAAACTAAGAACTGGAGGGATTTCCGTTTCCAGTTGGTGTAATTGAAAACGTAAGTTTGTTATAGGGTAAACAGAAGAACGTGGCTCAACCTGGATTGCCCTACCATCGATAATGATGATGTGAGTCTAAAACTCACGACTTGGTTTGGCAAGTTGCGCTAATAGCTACTACATAGCATTTATTATAATTCATTAGAGCGCGCATGAATTTTGTATTAAAATTCATTCAATTCCTACCATTAGCTAACAATCTCTATTTATTTATTTATCTTGGTGGAATTTTCAATCGTTCATAAAAATACATTTTAAAAGCGCTTCATTGAGCTGAAATATTATATACAGGATTAAGTTTTAGAAGACAATACAGTAATTTAATTATAATTAATGAAAAATCAATTGATAAAAAAAAAACTAAAAAGAATTACAAATACAACCACGCTGGCATCATTTTTGGCGACTTAGCGACACTTTGGGAGACTTGTGTCAAAAACTTTAAAAAGGTTTTTTCTCACGTGTTAAAGTGTTCAGTTGAACTGATATTTATATTGACATTTGGCAATACAATAATATAACAATAATTAATAAAAAATTGATTAAACCACTATTTAAAGAATTACAAATACAACACGTTAAGCATCATTTTCGGCTACCCTTTTGGAGACTTGTGTCAAAACTTGAAAAGGTTTTTTTTTCTCACGTGTTTAAGTATTCAGTCGAAATGAAATTTATAGACACGATTGTTTTGGATGACAATGCGATACTTTTAATGATAATGAATAAAAAATGAATGACCACTTAATGTTGTGATTCTGTCCTCCTATGTATATACATATTTATATTAATTGTAACTATTGAATAAAAAGTAGCTAAAATTAAAATTTTTCTTTGTTCTAAGTAGGAATTGAGACTTAATTTTTTTTTTATATTACTTGTTTTTAAACTAAAATACTCATAGTATTTATTGCACTTACATTCTGCAGTGCAAATTGAAATCGAATTTTATGTATTTATTACATTCAGGGGAATACAATACAGGGTGTTCCCGAATTCATGGTACAAACTTTAAGGTAGGTACGGGACGTAACAATCATTTATTGTATAGGAACGTATGGGAGCCAGTGATGCAGTGAGGCACAAACACAAAAAATAGGAGACGAAAGGAAAGACAAAGTATTTATTGAAAGTGTTGTTGACAGGTGTAATATTTACAATAACTGTTCAGCACATGAGCTATGAAGTCCAGCTGCAGCGCACTTTACTGTACCACCCACTGGAAATCGGAGACGATAGCCTGTCGGATTCAAAGCTTGTATTTGCTGAAAATGGAAGAGGTACAAGCGATTTTCGTTTAACACTCAACAAACGGTGTGATGACTCACTCACAATTATGTAATGAGCAAGATCTGTTGTACTTGACTCCTGTCTATCAACCATGACGTTTAAGATGGTTTCTTCCAGGCTTGAGCTGCGTACAGCTTTTCGTGGGTTCGAATCCTAGTACCGCAAAAGGCCCACCGTGTAGTAGGTCTGAAGCACGTAAAATTTTGTTGTGGCTCAAAGTCCTCGTGTTGATGGGGTGTATGTTTGGAGAAGAAGGTGGGTTGCCAGTTCAGGTGTCGTCCACGTCATTTGACTGCTCGAAAAGTACTAGGTCTGTCACCATGAGCCCTCGTGTTGCTTTATACTGTGACGTAGTTAATAAACATCGGTGTGTTAAAAAGCATTCGGTATGTTTTTCTCCAGAAAAAAAAGTCGTTTTTCACAGAATTAATTTCTTTTCTTTTTTTCTTTTTACTTCGTACTCTGTAAAAGATTCTAATTCAATAATTCACCAGTCGGTTTTTTCCTTTCAAATGAAGTAATAATTTTCAATTTCTATCACACACTTTTCTTGTATCCAAAACAGAAATAAAAATGTTTTTATACTTGTTCATTTGAATTTTATATCGCTAGGAAAGTATTAAAATTTAATGAAATGGCAAAATAAATAAATAAAATAGTTTCTTTGAAAAACTAAATATTTTTTAAAAACAAATTTTATTTATAAAATAATTACAAAATATATAAGAGACACCATTCATGTTAGTTACCATGAGAATTTAAATGAAGGGAGAATTTAAATCTCACGACTGAATTTAAAATAAAATGGGTAGTTTAGGCATTTTTGAGTGGTAATATTTTTTTCAAAAAAGAGGTTTTTTAGGTCGATTCCAAGCTTTCGATATACCAGTGCAGTTCTGAATTTTGCATACGTGTATCATCGATGAAAATGTCTTGATATTTTCAAGACTTAAAACTATCAATGAATCGATTCATTGTATTTCAGTTTTGCTTCCGACGGTGTGACAGCGCCATCTGGGAGTGGATTTCATAATCAAAACAGTAAAGTTCATTAGATTCATTCATTATGTATATTCGCTCATTTTTTTAAAGCATAGATCAGTGGTTCTTAAACTGGATCATCACAGCCCCTTTTATAAATAGGCTGATATCGAAGCCCCTCAAGATTTTAAGCATCCCTCCCCTCGACTTAATATTCTTTATCAAAATACATGTTCTAGTAGAGTTTTTCTTTGGGAACCGCTTTACAATCTAGTCTAATACAGCACATCTTTCACCTTTCCGCGAGGGCTTCTGTGAGTCTGCAAAAAGAGAAATCTCAACGCAGGGGTGGCTCTAGGGCGGACAAACCAGACCGCTGCCCTCGGCGGCATTTGAATCGAATTTGAATTATTTTTTTAAATTTGGATATATTTTCTGAAATATTATTGGGTGTAAATTTGGTACTCACTTAATGCATCTTATTTCCTTTATTTGTACTTTTAAGTACATAGATAACCACAGGAGATGTTTATTTTAGTCTTTTTAAATGTATTTACTATAAGTTAAACGCTTCTGATTCCCTCCATCAGTAGTCTTTTGCAAGAAATTGACGGGCTGATATGGGTATGATTCCCTCTTTAGCATTTTTCTCGTAAGAAATAATAAAAGTAACTATATTCTTAATTTCCAAATTATTTTAGTATTTTTTAATGATTAAAATAATATATATATATATATATATATATATATATATATATATATATTGTTATGCTGTCTTTTTGTTCACAACAATTATTTAAGTTAGACTGTCCACCAAGTTCAAATAGAGAAATTTTAACATTAAGAGGGTTCAACCATGTGATAAGTTTCAAAAAAACTTCAAAAAAATAAATTTTTTTTCATGTATTGCTTTCTTAACATGTCTAGAATACGTGGTGCCAAGTGATTTTTCTAAAATTCAAAGTCATTATAAGAAACAGGTGTTAGAAGAGCAGCTGTTCGGTGCGCCAAGTTTAAATTCTTCATTGTTTAAATCGGACTTGAAACTTAAAAGCGTTTTTTCAAAACTGTGTTTTTCAAACTTTCCTCCATCATATCTCAAGAACTGTTTGACCGAATGACTTCAAATTTATAGTGTAGACTAGCATTACATATATACGCACCAAATGAATCCATCCACGAGATCAGTCCAAAATTCAAAATACTTCTATTTTATAAAAAAAAACATAAAACTCCCATGAAATTTGAAACTTTCTTCAGAGATCTACCAAAACTAATTTTTTGATATTTTCAATTGAATATAGTCCATTCGGTATTTAAGCTTATAGATTGAAACGTCGTTAATTTTGTTTATTTATAGATAAGCCAATCAACCGGAATCGTAAAGGAAGTGAGCGTCCATTTTTTCGAGGCGGGTGTGGTGTTCATAGACAGCTATAACTCACGTCTCTATTGATATTTTGGCTAAACATTTATATACATACCTTAAGATACATATAAATCAGTGATTCCCAAAGTGGCCTATGTAGACCCCATAGGGTCTAAGACGACCTGTAAGGGTCCATGTCAGTGAAAAAATAATTTGGGGTCCATGAGGTTTAAAATGGGGATCTATACTAGTAGCCTTTTTATTAAACCAGATCGTGACTTAAAGTTATCCGACTACGTTCCGAACGATTTAAAGGCATAAATGGATAATTTCATATAATTTAGTGTCACTTTTAGATTAGAATAGTATAAAATTGTTTTAAGTGACATTTTTCTTGACAAAAACAATTATTTAAATACATATTTCGGCAAAAATTAACTTAGAATAACATTTTTTCAAAATGTTATCCTTTTAGAAAATGTTTATTATAATATTTTGCCCGTATATAGCCTGCCAGACCCTACAGAGGCTCAACTATGTGATTCTTGAAAATCACATTATTTTCAGAGTTACAAACTATTTGAAATAATGATCGCAGTTTTTTCTAAAACTTCTCCCTCTTGTTGTCGCAAAACATGGATAAACCCACTTCTAAGTTATATATATTTCAAAATTTTGTTGAGCTCTGTAGAGGTCTGAGCTATAGACAGGCAAAATATTATTATAATAGAAGCATTTCTCCCAAAATGGGTCATTTCTATGTTCATTTTTGTCAAAATAGTGTACTTAAATAATTTTTTTATTGTAATATTCTCTTAAAACAATTTTATATACATTTTCTTATCTAAGTGACAATAAATATCATAAATATTATCCATATATACGCTTTTGCAAAATCACTGTTCCGAATGTAGTCGAATACCTTAATCTTTAAAAAAAAATTTGATCTAGTTGAAACAGGATTTACCAATTTAACTGATTTATTTACTAAATTTAGTGAGAGGTTAATTTGTGGTTACAGGGACAGCATAAAGTTTATTAAGACAAGGACCATTTCAGCATTTCTTTCTAGAATTAAATAAAAGAAGTATAATATTTGGCATTGCGAATTTTTTCAGTTAATCACAGGCAATCTGTCAGGACATTTTAACTTAAATTCAACATTTAAATGCTCTTTATTTAGATTTTGAAATTAGGTATGATATTACTTTTTTTTATAGTAATATCACAGTAGAGAATGAATTCATATAGTCACATTAAAAAAAATGTCGAATTACAATAGGAACTGATTAGAATAGTCTCTTACGATCTTAAAATAAAATTTAGAAATGGATGTCAGAAATTTTGGCTTTAAAAAGATATACCTGTTATTTGTCACAAATTATGGAATATCGTGTGTGAATGTTTTTAATCACTTTTTCTAGTGAGAGGGAGTTTCAGTGAGATTGCCAATCTCAAAAAGTGGGGGAGGGGGACTGGACACTTACTAACAAAGAATTAGGATTTTAACCTGACTAGATTGATATTAAATATTGAAAAATTGTTATTGAAGCCCCAGATTCATCCCTCTTATTAAAAACATTTGTTTGTTGTACAATTATTTTATGTAACATTTCTTTTATGTATCAAATAAATTTATTTTAATTTTAATTTAATTCATTAACATGTGCTTCTTAAATGCTATACTTCACTACATCAGAAATTTAATTGTTTTAAAGTAATTACTAGGACCTCGAAAGAAAAGAAACTCGAAAGACCTCGAGTTGCTGAATAGTGTGACGTTAATATTCACTGACTGACTCACTCACTCACTCAGCGGCTCTAGAACTCTAATGCCGCATTCACACCAAGGTACTACTAGTTACTAGGAAATTTACTTACATTTTCCATGTAAAACGTTGCTAAAGAGAATGAATACCAGGATAAAGAAATTGAATGTGAGGAATTTCAAAATGGTGGAAGAAAAAGAAATTAAAAGAAGCGAAAGCAGTAAACAAATAAATAATTGGGAAAGGAAAAGATCACTAGGGTACCTCGGGCCAGGACACCCGTACCCACCTGTTAGGCTGTGAGCCCCTGAGGGGCGCGATCGACTCTGGACCACCATTTTGGATTGACCGCCTTTTCTAAGACCTAAGACGCGCATACTAAAAGAAACATGTTTACGGAACTCCGACGCCAGCTAGACTGAGAATCGGCTATTCACAATCGATGCTACTATGTTTACTTTTTAACAAATGATTCGATAAATGTAGACGATATTTGTACCTTCGATGGAAGTGAGCGATGGCACTTAACATGTTGCTGTTGCCGGGCGCAGAAAAAGAGTCAAATGGGGCCAAAGGCCTGCAACATGCAGTCTTGGTCTTTATCACCGACTTTATCGGTATAAAAAGGTGTCATGGCAGTTGGGGTCTATGTTGAAGAGGGTCGAGGCAACAGATATACTCAAAGAGATGCTCCGGATCCAGCTGAACTCCCGGGCAGTGTCTGGCATTCTGTGTGTAGACTTGTCGTCGGCATGATCTTCATGGCTCTCACGTGCCCCGTCCGCATTCTGCTAATAGCGCAGTGGTGGCAGCGCGGTCAAGATTAAGCCCGGAGCATCATTTTTCCGAGGTCCGGTCGCAGGAAGCCGATGCTTTGCGATGGCATTTACAACGAGGCAAGGGGTTTTAATGGAGGAGGGTCGATATTCCTAGCCTCCTGGCGCGAGGAGTCCGCATAAGTTTATTCCCTCGATGTTTACATGAACGCCGACCCATTGGAGGGTTCAGGATTTCTCCTGGCAACCCCTAGGAGAGCGCGTCCCTAGGTGGTAGGATAGGGAATGCCTCCATTGGTTTTCTAGTGGGTGGTAGAAGGAAATAAAATACCTTCCGAGGACCATCAGGTAGAAGTCCAACCTTATATGGCAAATGGCATCCCTCAATGACAAGTGCAACAACTTAGCATGCTTATTGCCAGTGAGTGAGTGAGTGATTTTTGGTTTTATTAGCGCAAAGAGCCGATTTCGGCTATACTGCGCCAAACATTTGTTTTAATTTCATGTAAAAGTTTTTTAAAAAGTTAAAGTTAAAATTTACATTAAAGATATAAGCTATATTAAGCATGAAAATTCATTAAAAAAAGTTTTAAAATCCATATTTAATTATTACATTTTATTAAAAAGGCAAAAAGTGAGAAATACATTGTGGTGATGTGTTACTTCCAACATGTCAAGCAAGATCTTTAAAAATAACGGATTCTTAAAACAAAAGAAAGGCATAAAGTAAAAAATTAACTGATACAAGACAGAAATGTAAATTTTGTATTAAAATTCAATTAAGTATGTTGCAAAATGTTATAAAAAGTTTTTTTTTTAATCTGACTTTTCCTGTTACGTGTGGGTTGGAGTCAATGCAGAGTATTCTTCACGTTTCCAGGCTTCAGTCTTCCGCCACCATTCTTCCGAAAAAATTTTTTTATTTCTGCTAAGGAATTATTTTTCTTTTGGTGAGTCCACCTCTTCTTGAACATCCTATACAAGCAACATCCCGTCCGATGATTCCTGTATAGGTGTGCTTTTATGTTTGTGAGGCGTCAATTTTATCTATTTCGGAGGTAATGCTTTTTCGGACGTCTTTCTTATGCGATTTTTGAAGTTTTGTTTTGCATCCTGGATGTAGAAGGTATAGTATTGATACAGAGGTTTCAGTTTCAACAGCAGAACATGTTTCAGCTGGTAAGGGTGTAAACATTGATACATTGGTTGAAGTGAGTGCTTTATTAGATGAAGGAAACGCAGTAGATGTAGATAAATTATTAGGATGGGGTGGGAGCAGTATCTAGTAAAGGAATAGATGGTTGAGATTCTTGATGACGAAATGACAAAAGAGGTGGATAGTAAGAGTTGTGCCTGAGTTGATTGTAGACGGTTTAGTAACTGCAGGGAATGAGGGAAGATATAATCTGTTTCGAACAGATCTTAATGGATGTAGTAATTTTAAAGGTGGGCATGTACTATTTTCGAAATATTTTCATCAAGTTTTAGGTTGTCGTTGCAGTTCATGTTTTTGCAACCTGAGCGTATGTTTGAGATATATATTTGTGTGACTATTAATTTCGGGCTTCAGATATGAGATATTTTTATTTGTTTTAATTTCTTGATTTGTTTTTCAGTTCTCCATTTTATAAGAGTTTGGAATCAGCGGAATGGGGTTGCGAGCAGTTAATAGTTATTTAAGCTTTTCCCAGGACTGCAATCTGTGGAAGAATGTCCAACAGATGCACATCTAGAGAAAGTAAGCTGACCGCGGCAGGAAGTTTCAGAGTGTCTGGAACTCTGGCACTTAAAACAGCGCAGGGGATTCTGGAATGTACGGAAGGAATTTTACAGTTAAGAGGTAGCCGGCTTTTTATTGTTGTCGGTAGTTTGGGCTATTAAAAAGTTAAAAATTATATGTTTGGTCGGAATTATTGATGCATCTTTTTAATTGTTATTCTTCTGACCTGAATTACACTTGTTCAGAAAAATCCATCAAGGATTTCCGGTTCAGGAATGGTCAACAGGTCAGGTTCAGAAATGACACCGCGACATGTATGAGTTAAGAGTTTTATGAGGACTTATTGTTACAGTTGAATTCAAAAACGTTTTTGTGCAAGAAGAAAAGACTTGGTTTGAAAAGCACAGAAAGTGTTTCAATCAGTAAAATCACCGATCTTAATCTTTTAACTGATTTTAGGTTCACCACTCATTCCTATGAGGGCTTTATGAATTGCAAAAGGAGATTTAGGGATGTGACATTTCTCATTGTTTGGAAGAGAAATCAAAATCTGGTATTCGCAGAGATCTGATCAATGTTAAGTTTGGGTAATATAAAACCTTTACCCGGGCACACAGCAGCATTGGATCCATAAGAACGCGTACACAACTTCGTCCTAGAGTGCCTCCACCCACCACAGAGTCCAACAAGGGAGGCAGTGTGCCGGTCATCTGGTCAAAACCAGGCACCTGAACTTACCCAGAGTACACCCAGAATATAACGCTACAGTCTAGGGCGAGGATCCAACGGGTAAACCTGACACCCCTTTATCTGCAACACTAACCCTAGCAGTGTCTCTTCGGGGACCCCGAAGAGTAGGTGTGTACCACCAGCCGATTGACAGGAGCGGGCTCACTCCTGCCACCCGTTCACAGTGAAGCGTGGGCCAAAGGGAACGCAGAGGTATCCCTAGGCCACCACCCTCCATACCGGAGTAGCGTGGGCAAAGGGAACGCAAAGGATCCCCAGAACACCATTTTCTCCTTACGGACGCCGCACACGGCAAACATGCGGTTGGCTGACCAACGGTGTTAGTCGAAAACAAATAAAGCAACATAATCAAAAGTATTTAAAGAAATATACGAAAAAGAAACTAAATTAACGCAATACAAAATGTAAAACCATAATATGTTAGTAGTAAACGTAAGTTTACCAGAAAAATAAAATTTGAACATAGTTCATTTTGTAACATGGGTCTGTGGTCTAGACGGGAAAAAGAAGAAAATGGAAATTTGTATGGCAAGCAGGAGGGCCGAAAATAGAGAAGGGTCACTAGGGTACCCCGGGTTCGTGACACCCGTGTTTACCAAAGACAGTAAACCCCTTGGAAAATAGGAAAAGATCACTAGGGCACCTCGGGATTGTGACACCTGTACTCACCTAAAGGTGAGCCCCGGAGGAGTGTGCGCTTATTGCCAGAATAGGGGAAAAAAGAGATCACTGTGATGCCAGTCCTAGAAATGAATTTTCCTCCACACGCCGACTGAAAGGGAGAATAAATGTTAATGGTCAATTTTTCTGCTATAGCACGGGATTGGGTTTGGAGACATCCTACACCCCCACGCTTCCACGGGATTGGTTTTTCGAGTTGATGCGTCATGTCCGGCGATGGCGCTGGAATCGGTAGCGAACAAAATGTGTGGGGCACATTACGCCGTCTTCAGATTCATATCGATTCACGTATGTTCTCTGCCGCGCATCGAATAGTCCACGCTCGAAGGTATATCAGTCCCTCTCATAATTGTTCAAGCATTCAACTTGACAATTTCTGTGTTGCTGGTGTTTTTGTAGTAAAAAATATAATCTGTCGCGGGATACACGTCGAAAATGAGTATTAAGAAAAGAAAACATACAATTTTTGATACAGATTGGCCACCAGGGGACTGTAACACCTTCTTAAAAGTATCTTTGTCTGATCACCTGCACACTTTTCCTGTCCATTGTGCATTCCGATGGACTTGGGGAATTTCAGCAGGACAATGCGACATTCCAGAATTGTTAAGCATATTGGCTCCAGGAACCCCTCTTCTTCTGAATTTACTTTACTTCCGCTGGCCACCGAAATCCCCATACATGAACATTATTGAATATATCTGTGATATGCCTTGCAATGTGCTGTTCAGGAAGAGATCTCCAACCCTTTTACTCACACTCGATTTATGGACAGCCCTCTTCAGAATTCATGGTGTCAATTACTCCACTTCAGACATTAATCGAATCCATGTACCTCACGTCGTCATGCTATATTTCTGAGTGCTCGTTGGGGCCCTACACAAAAATAGGCAGGTGTACTCAGTTTTTTTGGCCCTTCAGTGTATAAGAAAGTAATAGAAACAGATATAAGCAGGATTCAGTAAATCCTCACAATAGATAATAATAAGTTATCAAAATTGCTCAAACCGTGGATTTGATTAAATTTTTAGAACAGTCTACTTTTTCAATCTAGAACAGTACACGCGTAAAATGAAAAATCACGAGAACCTTATTCATCGAGCCTATTCCAGTCTCGATCGTCATACGTAACCGTATTTTTCTCTCAAAAGCGGGTCATTATTAGAGTATTAAAAGATAAATTAAAAGTGTGTTTATATGTTTGCTCATCTTCGTCTTTTCGTGTTTACTGACTTATCTATCTGAAGCACCTTTGAAAAGGAACATGTGATGAAATCAAAGGCGAGATGGAAAACAAAGATTGCAACGCAATAAAGATTTTTTTTTACTTTATATTTTTAAAAGATTCTTTTTTGTAAAGTCGGTTTGAAAGTCGAGTGGATTATTAAGAGGCCAAAATTAGTTTCAGCCGTTTGGCAATGGTGCAATAGTTTGGTAGAAGTATCACTGATTTTAGGTATGTTATGATTCACCTCGCCAAACTGAAAAACTGGGAGTGGCCTTTATCGTGGATTTTGTAACTGGCGATGTTGAATCGAGTGAAGTTCATTTCTAGTTCCATCCCTTGGTCCCATTAGGTCAGGTTGGTGACACGGACTTTAAAATTGAACTGACATCAAATTCTCGCGTGGTCAGGTGTTGTTGTCAAGAGAGTGAGATACAGTCGAACCTCTATATAACGAACCCTATATTGCGAATTTTCTATATAGCGAACTTTTCCGGGAACCAAGAACATTTCACGATTTTCTTCGTAAAATAACTTCCCAATAACGAAGGTCATTTTCTATATAAAAGAACTTTTTCTTGCGATTCGGATTTTTCGCTATTTTGAAAGATTTCTGGACACTTCAAGTTGTTCTGTCTTTTAAACACATTTTATGGTAGCTCACAAATCTTTAACTGGTTTTATTTTAAGCTCTAACCTACCGAGAACAATAGAAGAAGTGCAACTATAGAAAGAAACCAAGAAGTGCAACTATAACCCCCAAGGTCCAGTTCACTGGAAAACATCTTCGATATCCCTTTTACCCCTCAGTGGAGTCTCGTGTCCTTGAACTAGTCTCCGTTCATTTGTAGTGTTGATCAATTCGTACTGGTAGGTTCGTTTATCGTAGCTCAAAAATGTCAAAATGTAAGTGCTTGGAGGATCAAAGAAAAGTTTAATTCTTCAGGGAGTAGATAAAGGCATCAAGAAATTCAAACTGGACATAAATTGTTAAGCCCCCATTAACCTTTTTTTGTCTGTAAAAACAGAAAAAAAATTAATTTACTTTAAATTACGATTTTTGATCATTAGATATAGCTATGAAGACTTTAAAGCCATAAAATAATTTCCGAGAGCCAGATTGGGAAAACTGCCCACTGTGTGACGTAAGAAATCTCTCATTCACTGACACGGGTCTTCTAGTAATACCCTTGGGGAAAATATTCTTTAACTGTGATATTAGTTTGAAAACCTATTTCCGTAGAGATGACTTGATTTATGCAAATGCAACTACTATTTTAAGTGCCAGTTATTGAGTAGGTGGGATAATGGCTAAGAGTTGATAGTAGGCTGAAATCCAAATGTTAGTAAGTAGCGACTGGTGGTCGCGTACCTTAAGATTAATAGTAGAAGGAGAATCTATATCGGAATAGTGGAAGGCATCCACCTTGGAGCTGAACGAGCTATCCAGCAGCTAGCAGATTCATTCAAGGAAGCTTTAGCAAAGATAAGTAGTTTAGATAATTTAGTTACTTGATTTCGGGTTAAGATTTCTTATTGCTCCCAAAGTTTAGTTTTAAAAGTGCATTTTTCGTAAAGTTGAATGAAATTAGTCATTCTAAGATCATGTCTGCTTCTCTTCTTCGAGCCCACCCACCCCAAGTCAGTCATTCGAAAAGATTTTTTCTTAGACTGTTATATTTTAAAACAGGGGTGTCCAACACGCGGCCCGCCAGTACGTAAGTTGCGGCCCGCCGACTCTTTTTAAAAAATTTTTAAGTATCAGATTTTTAGTTTTTTTCATTTTTAAATTTATTTGAGAGGAAATTTATATATATATATATATATAATCTACAATGTTTTTGCCTGTTACCAGTTCTTGTTTTAAAAATAAATCCTTTTTTAAAAATAGAACTGTCCTTTAGACTAAAATAGATTTATATTTTATCAAACAGTCACATTTGATTTTACTATAAAAAATTACTTTTTTAATAAATTTCTAATTGCATTATGCATATCCTTTACTATGGATGATACATGATTCGTGTGTGAGACTTTCTTTTCTCCTCCTCCTTTTCTGTTTGGAGGGCCCCAAAAGGCAAGAGGCAGTGAGAGATGTTTCTTAAAGTTTAAAAATATATATATTCAGGACGGTTAAGATAAAGAGCAATGTGTACTTAATCGTTTGCGAATGACAGTACAATCAAATTTCAACAATGAGTAACGAAATATCAATTCAAAAGGAACACCGTAATTTTCAAGAAAATGGCCATTGTTATATTTTAAACATTATTTGATCATTGCATTATTATATTATATAGAAACATTATTATATTATCTATGCCTGTATGCATGAAAAATAATGAAAACAATAATAATGATTCATTCTGTTTTAAATTTTCACTCCAATAATTGTTTTTTTTTTTCCACATCTGATATAAAGGTACATATTTTTATTGCGGCCCGTGAGATTATAATGTTTTTCCGAAGTGGCCCGCAAGGTCATTTGGGTTGGATATACCTGTTTTAAAAAGAGGGTATCTATCGCATAGAAACCATGTAAAAAGTTGGTTAAAAAAGAAGGCAACCAGCATATTTCTAATGCCTTCCGAAATGTATAAAGAAAAACGAAAAGCATGATGCCAGATATAGTAGAGAAATAACGCAGAAATGTGTCTAGAAATACGTTTTGGCAATTTCAATAAAGGAAACAATGTTTCGCAAGCGGATATCGAGCTCAGATTCATTCCGGAAAGCTGTTTATCAAGCGGTTGTTAATGCAATCCCGCGCTTCTTGTCTCGTGAATTCCGCTATTAATTAATGAAAATTGACGTTAAAATAACACCTACTTTTACGACTATGCTCGCAAAATTCGGCGTATATTGCAAACCAAATTTATCTTAATTACGAATCAGTCATATGTATCTTAATTATACACCAACTCTCTTGCGCATTTCTCCAACATTCTATTACGTAATGGGTATATCGCGTATATATCGAAACTTAATCAATAAAAAAAAAAAAGAAAAACACGAAAGTATTTTAATACTTTTTACCCTTTTGTGGGCCAATTTTTTTTAATTCCCCCCGGTTTTTTTTTGTTTTATTAACAATTAAGCAATAGCATTTAAAAAAACGATTTTTTTTTGCAGAATTTTATTTTACATTTAACAGGGGTGGGAAGTATCCTTCCCACAGAACCATTTAATCATAAAGAAAAAATTTAAAATTTTAAAGGGATTATTTCCATGAAAAGAGAAGCATGTTACAATGATAAAGGGTACATACATTCTGCTCTGAGGGGTCCTTTTTTTTTTCCTTTTTTGAAAATTCCCACATCGCTTAGTTGGAAACCATCTTTGGCAAATGATTTCCAACCAAGCGCACATCATCGAACGAATTCTTTGTTAAGCCAGGAGTCCTTTTCCTTTTTCTTGGGAATATCCGTCAAAGCACGAAATACTATCGGGAAAGTTGCTGGGTTAAACTTTTTTTTTGTTACTTTTCCCCAAGAAACTATATACGATGCCAAGGGCAAAAAAAATAAAAGATACGATGCCACCATTTTACAAATCTTCTTCCTATTTGGTATCTTTCTTTTTTTTATAATAATATTGATAGCTACTGGCACAAAAGTCAGAAAAATATAGAAATAAGAAAAGAGTTTCAAAAAAACAGTGTTTTTCTCAAGTTTGCAGCGGAATCGTTGAGCCGTACAAAGTCACATCAAACAAGTAGTAGGACAAATCTCAAAAAACTTTCAAACATTCGAAACCAAATT
>BMAV01014484.1:0-16071 GCA_019973955.1 Trichonephila inaurata madagascariensis
TTCCTCTTCCCCAACCTCTCAAGAGGACTTGTGGCTCTGAGGCACAGTAATCAGCTTCACTAACCACTATACAGGAATGGTAGCGAAAAAAACGTAGATTACTAACGTTTTTTTCCTTTAATTTTAGGTTTTATATATCTTTAAAAAATTGAGAATACAATAGTAAGAAAACAATAAGAAAGCAGAAATTTTGATTTGATGTATAGCTAATAAATTTGATCTGAACTGAAAATTTTTTTAGAATGCAAAAGTAGGGAGAATAATGAATATATATATATAAAAAAAATGGTTCATCGAGAAAATTTAGATCACATTGATCCAAGAATGATGCTAGATTTTTTATTAAATGCAGTTTTCCTGTTTGAAGACTATCATACATCAAAATTCTCGTATAATTGTACCTTTTCTTGCGGCAAAGTCATTACAACTTCTTACTTTTGTTTAATCAAAATAAAAATTTGATTACAGAAAATAATAAATGTG
Source organism: Trichonephila inaurata madagascariensis (assembly GCA_019973955.1). Classification (NCBI taxonomy): domain Eukaryota; kingdom Metazoa; phylum Arthropoda; class Arachnida; order Araneae; family Nephilidae; genus Trichonephila; species Trichonephila inaurata. The sequence goes on from BMAV01014484.1 coordinate 484, forward strand.
TATGCAAAATAGAATCGTTTTTATGACTAAAGTTTTTGACTAAATATCTGAATCCGTTTTTTTATCCGCAAGTCTTACGGAAAAAATTAAAGATTATGTGGCTGGGGAGCGAATCTTTTTTAACCCTTTAACTTCCGTGGAAGAGTTACGAAATTTATTCTCCAGTGCCATCGTTTTTCCTAAAGGCACGCGTTGTTACCTTTTTGGAGGAAAGGTGTGTTTTTCCTCTCAAAAACTACTTACTTTTTCTTTAGAAAAAAAGGGAAGAAAAAGGATAAAATAATAAAATGAAAATAAAAAAAAAATCTCCAGAGTTACAATATAATGAAAAACAAATTATCTGTCCTGTGATATATCCAGAAACATGATGACGGAAAATAGTCATAAAATCATTCTCATCACTGTAAAATTTTTTGAAAAAAATCTTCTATTTTGCAGAATAAACGAAAACGGAAGCAAAAGAAGAAGAAAAAAGGCACGACCTACTGAAACAGAAGCAAAAAAAGCAATATGACTTTCACGTTTCAAAACATCCTTTTCCAATAACCCCATCCCTCTTCTCTGAAATAAAAAAATTTTTTTCAAACATTGTCAAAGGTCATTTTGGGTTCCAAGGCCGTGGGGCAGTTTTCTTTATAGCAGCCAATGCAAAGGATCCCCGGGCTTCGGAAAAGGGGTTTTATACGCCGGCGGCGGGAAACATCGGTAAGTGAGGCGTATATATACGCCGGAGGCAGTTAAGAGGTTTAAAAAATTTTCTACCAATTTTATTGCTTTACATATATGAACCTGACGTCTGACATTAAATCTGACTGAAAAATATAACATATTTTGAATCTCTGGCACTCAAAGAAATTTAAATATTATACTTTTATTTACATACTATTTAAAATTGTGTTCGGTATAAAAGTATATATTCTGTATTTTTAAAATATTTTCTCCTAAAATGAGCATTAGTATTATCATAGTTCTAATGTTAGCAATTGTAATACCCATAACTATAAGATAATTTACTTTTATATAGTAATTTTATATCAGAATGCAATTTAATAAAACAAAAGTTTTTCACGAAATTCAAATTTATTTACAAACTGAAGCCCAATTAAAAATCTTTGACTGATACTTAAATACAGAATAAGTGATTAAAGTTTAATTTTATCTGCAAATCGAAAGAAATTATGGAATACATTAAAAACACGCACGGAAAAAGGAAACATTATATTATAAAGAATTTCTAGCTCCCTATCTCTCAAAATATACCAAATTCATGCAATTATAATACACTTTTTATAAGTTACACTTGTTTGTAATGGAATCTTTGAACTCGATTTTTACCCACTTTGAAAAGGTCGGATTAATTCGAAATTTTGCACACTTATCAAGGACCGATGACAATTTGCTTCTTTGTTTTGAACAGGATAATCAGGAATAACGGTTTCCAGATTTGTCGACTAATTCCATATACCATTGCCAGATTTGGCGACTAATTCTATGCACCATTTCCAGATTTGGCGACTAAAAGATTAAGAGTAACCCTAAAAGCGAAAACGTTTCTTTGCGTATGCAATTTCTTATCATAATATAAAAAAATTGTCCAGTCTTTCTGAAAATAGGAATAAAAATACGACTCATGCATGTGAAAAAATTAATTTGTTCTAACTCATTCGGTCGTGAGTCAAAAATTAAAAAAAAAGTGTATGAATAAATGATAGTTTAAAAAACTAAAAAAACACGCTTTTACTGCAAATCGAACTAAAAAAATGAAAAATAAATTATAGTTTAAAAAAAACTAAGAAAACACGCTTTTATGGTTAATCAACCTAAAAAGTAAAAAAAAAACAATTATTAATACAAGAATAAAAGGATTTACGAGAAAAATAATGTCATTGTGGTAAAAGCGTGGGATGTGCTTTGTACTAAATTTTTACACTAACTCAGCATTTCGGAATAGAACTAGTAAGAAATCATAAAACAATTGATATGGAGCATCTCGCGCTTGTATCCCGATGACATTAATTTTCTCGTAAATACTTTTATTCTTATATTCATAATTATTTTTTTTTAATTTTAGTCTGATTAAAAACGTAAAAGCATGTTTTTTTTTTTGGTTTTTTTAAACTATAATTATTTTTAAAAAACTGCTACATTTCGAAATAAAGCCAGTCTTAAGAAATTTTAAATTCATAAACTTTAAGGTTTTTAAAAAAAAATTCTAATTTTGTGAGAAAAAATATTTAATTAGTTTATGAAAAGTATAAAAAAAATTATCAATGTAAACAGAAACGATCTCATGAGAGAATTTAACTAACCCTTTGTATTCTTTTAATATTTCGCAGATAAATAGGAGAAAAATTTACTGACCACACACACACATATTGTAGCAAAAAGAAAACAGTTTTCCACTAAAAATTTTTATTATTTTCTCCGGAAATAGTTTTAGTGATATTATTATTCGATTTATAAATTCGAGAATTTCAGTTGTTTCGGGAGGGGGGATCCCTTTGTCCTATGTTGATATATTGTGATCATTTTACTATTTAAGACATTTACTGCATTATAAAATTAAAGTATTGAAGTCCTTAAAACAGACATATAGAAAAGTATTGTTTTTTTTTCTAAAAAAAAGCTTAAAAATTCATTATAAATATTTTTATGCCTGTGAAAAAATAATTTATTTGAATAATAGTTTTAAAAATTATTCATTTGATTCAATCTCACATAAAGCAAAACTTTAATGGTGTTGGCTCGAAACCCTGAATTAATTTTAGCATACAGTTGGTTAAAGTAATTTTGGATGTGTTTTATGTTAAACATATAAATATTCTTTGAAGATCTTAGGTTATGAAATTATTGCCGGGAGAATAGTTAAAAATAACTGAATGAAACCTTATTTTTATTTAATGAAAAAAAAATCATATTAACGAGCGGTAAGCCGAATCCGTTTTTGAATATTTCATAAGGCAAGATTCAATTTGATAACAGCTTGTTTATGATTATCGCAAAGTTTTGCACCTTATTAATTGAATAAAGGTAATGCTAGACAAATATTCGGATGCATGGCTGTATGTGCTTAAAAGTTTTCAACGCCAAGCTTTTTAAGCTTCGATAAAATTTACTTTCATGGTGTGTAATAAATATCGTATCTCTAATATTATTTCTATATAGTAAAAGAGAATTTTTGAATTCTTATTCTGATAACTTCTAAGCATAATAACTAAGTGTAAAAAAACATTTGAATGTAACTTAAATTATAAATTGTTAAAGGTATTATTCCGTTCAGCCGACTATTTGTTTTTGAATTTTCGGTCTAACATTTGAAGCAAACGTTTGAATTACATTCAGTACTTTTCTTATTTAAGTTATTGAAGATTTAAAAAGAAATATTTTGCATATTCCGGCTGTAGTTAAATCTGTAATTCTTGTTTCAATTATATAATGTTTTTATGTTTACCCAAATAGCTCTAAATAAAAATTGAATAAACTTTAATTGCAAATTTGAGCATTAAAAAAAGAACAAGATTGTTTGGGATTTATAACTACGATAAAACAAAAGAAACTTTTAGCAAATTTACTTTACATGAAAGGGAAAAAAACACAACTAATATAGTTAAATGTACTAAAATAAAAGTATACCTATACACAGAACATATATATGTAGACGAAAATTGATTAAAACTATTTTAACACTTAAACATATAGTTAAAATATTTTTGTAATAGTAAAAAAAGAAGATGGAAGCTCCTAAGAATTTATTTATGAGAATCAATTTATGAGAAATGAGAATCCCTTAATCCGTGATATTTTATGTACCATTAAGCATTGAGAGAACTAAATGATAACTTAAATAGGTATTTTTAATGTTCTCTAAGGAAATAAGATTTCCATATCTATTTTAAGTTAAAGATTCGATATTCTATTCAGATAATTTCTTTTCCATATTATAATGCAAAACAGTGATGAAAACTTTCAGGAAGGAAATCTCACACATTTCATCTTTGAATCTCAAAACAATTAGATTTTGTCTGCAAATTTCTCTCCCTGTTTGATTAGAGGAAAATATCTTCCTGTATATGCCAAAGGAGTTTTTTGCAAGAGTAAACAAAAACCAGACACCGTGACATCCTCTTTTACGAAACCTTTTTCTATCACATCCGTATGAATCCTATGAATCAAAGCGTCACGCTGCGCCGTTTTCAGCCTCCTTTACTGTTTCAGAACAAATAAAAAGGTCATCAAGTTATTGTATTGTTTTCCACCATCTTTGAAAATAATTTAGCACTTACATTTCATTTTTCTTTTTTTCCGCTTCTGCTTCATGATTAGAATCATTTCATTTTAATTCATACAAAACTCAGAAATACTTCTGATTTAATTTTTTGTGATGAATATTTAATAAATATCATTACTTTTTTTCTGATTTGTATCATTATAATGATGGTGTAAGAAATTATAGCTAATAAAAATGTTAAAAAAAGTATTTTAGGTATATATTTGTTCTATAAAGTTTACAACCATCATACAGCTTTTTTTAATGGATTCAAAGTTTTCTAGTCGTAGTATAATCTTCATTAAAAAATGTATAAATAAAGTTAGTAAGAAATTTGCTATAAACAAATTTTGAAAGTATTGACTACGAGAATCTGAAAAATGATTTCAAGTTTGTGTACTAGCGGCACATAGTGATAAAAAGTTAATTACTAACATATATGCCGCCTCATTCGATGCGCCGTTTTCCTTGAAAATTACAAATTTTATGTAGCCAAGAATCCATCTCATATTCTTTTGTGTTACTTTCAGTGCAACACTTACTATAACTGAATGGAAAACTGATTTCATCAATAAAAGGTTACCCAATAATAAAGATTGTTATTTTTCTTGGAAGGCAAACATTTTGATCGTGTCAAAATTTCAATTTTACTCCAAACAGTTTTGTAAAATGATGGTCATATTTTGCATTATAAATCGAAATTCGACTAACTTCACTCGGGTTTTCTCATAAAAAATGATACAAACTATTCCATATGGTACATTTATAATTAAAGAGCTATGAGTTCCGAATCTTCAGCATGCTTGAAATAATTATCTTCTAAAATTGTTTCAGAAAGCTAAGTAATAGGTAAATAAACAAGAGAAGCAACATATATTATTTACGTTAAAAATAAAGAAATGGTTTATTTACAATGTAAACATGGTAATCGAAATTACTTTACTATTTGACACAGTTACATTTGAATGTTCAAAACAAAACAAAAATCTTATTTTAAGTTTAATTTAAAAAGCATTCTTTAATTGTGCTTAGCTGAATATTCCATATGCTTCCTTTACTTACAACATTATTATTTAATTATTTCTTTTGTTACTAAATTCTTTAATAAGAGTTTATTTTGTCAATCAGTTATTCAGATTGAAGATTTACAAAAAGTTTCTTTAATATATACCGAAAAGAGACAAATTATTTTCCACTCTTATACTTTGAGCGTATTAAAAGATTATCTTCAAACTTCCAACTGACATCGGTCATACAAATATAGCTATTAGAGCTTCGACAATCTCGTAAAGACTTTTAGTGTGTCTACTATGGAGAGTCTACGTAAATCTTCTTCATAAACTCATAATGGAATAAGATTAACTACTAATCATTCATGAAAACTGATGTACAGAACACCCTGCGAATCTCAAAAACAGTAGTGATAGATAAATTAGAAGGTAAGCAAGTTTTTGCTTTTTAAAGTTACCCTTTTTTGCTTTTTTCCCTACTGGGGGGCTTTTTTGGGTTTTTTGGTCCCCCCAAATTTTTGTTACTAACTAAATTCGTGTTAAAAATCCGTCTCCCTCAGTTTCATAAATATTCTAGTCTTTGACAAATTTTTGTTCGTTCTCCTTTTGGATTTGTATTAAAAATTAGAGAACCTAATTTTCAGTTAATTTCCAAATTTACAGCTCATTCCGTGTAATAAATTACACAACTCCATTGCTTATGCCCTTTTTTTTGCTAACTTTATTAGCATTTTATTGTCAGTAGTTTAGGTTAGACAAAAGTGCGTTGGAATTTCACTGCAGTTTTACATAAAATCGGCCGACTATTATGCATCTGGTTTTAAATTTCTTTACTGTCTTTTATTCATTGTATGTCATTTCCATACTTTAGACTTTATTAAAACATGTAATTATCAAATTTGTGGAGAACTTGTATAGAATTGACATTTTTATTCACGAAATTTTAATAATTATCTTCAGGTTAAATACTGTGGACGTTTTGGGTGTTATTTAACATTATAATGGCTAAATAGATCAGCATATGAAAAAAAAGGTGTCAAATGATTATTCAAAGTTTTAATAATAACTTTAAACTTTAAATAATTTAACTTAAAATTTTAAGTAATTTAAAGCTTTAAATAATAAAAATATATAAGAATAGTACATTTCCATTTATTAACACTCACAAGATTCTTATTATAGTTTTATAAATTTCCAAACCAACATGTATTTTCAGCCACATAAATACTTTTAATTCCTTAACAGTTGCAGAGAATAAAGTGTTATATATTTTTTGTGTCTAATAAAACGAAATCACTTATACTTCGATATTAGTGTTTCAGACATACACATCTCTTGAAAACTGATATATGTTTGAGAAATAAGAGTAGTTCAATCAAATACTGAAAGCATCATGTGTTGGCATTATCATATAAGTATATTACTATAAATTCATCTTAGAAAATGGTTGCGAAACCAGAATGTGATGAGATGATAATTACACAGTTCCTTGTACACTTTTTCAAGAAGATTCACTTCTTTAGACCTTGGAAGCAAATTGTGATTGCTTCAACTTTCTTGTTATCCTCATTAAATCTATCCTGTGGCATGTATATTGGATGAGTTGCTGCAGCTTAAACTTCGAAAATAATATAATTTTATGCATGATACATTGCCTTAAGAAGAGATAGAAGTAAGCTAATAGCAAAGTTTTATATAATTAGAATTTGTTACATTAACACGTAGCTGGATAAGATGACCCAGTGAAAAGCATGAAAATGTATTGTATAAAAATACATCACTGTAAGCAGCCTATATGATATGATTAATATTGTATGTTTAGCCCCATAAGAATTAATAGTGATTTTCATTTTATCTAAATCAAATTTGTGATATATTTTGGTAAATTTAAACATCTACAAGGAAATTACGTATAATTCAACGGTTTTAACTGATATTGGCTAGCTTCCCATTTTAAGTACTTATCACTCATATGACAAAGCATGAAACACAAATATATAAACAGCTATGAGATTATTTTGAAAATTTTATAAAACAAATCTGTGTAAAAAATGTATGAATGCTGCAATTATTTTACAATTCGATATTCCCACTAGATTTTATAAATGTCCTTTTTGAAGGCTCTTTCATAGCAGCCTTAGGTGCTACAAATTTGGATGTAGAGATATAAGCCGTGAGACAAGTAATATGCCATCTGATCAATTTAGCTACTTCTTACTGTCGAGCTGTTTCCTTGTGGATTCTCAGCATGCAATCCTCACTTTTTGCTTCTTACGCAGTAGAGACTCAATAGGGGTGGAGGAGGTAAAGCAGAAAATTTATGAACTCAACTGTGCTTGTTGTATTATTTTTCTTACAATGGGTCCCTAACTATTGCTGCGTCCCTGGCAACAAAAGGGGAGGATTCATTGGCAAAACATGGCTGAAACCACCCACAGCCTTCTGGTGACTTGTCGTGTAGACAGTCTTTTTCGATAATCTCAAGATTCGTGAGAAATTTATTCGTAGAACTCAAGATAGTGATGATAAGGGAAAGAACTAGAAGACCGCTGATCCATAATCCAGTCCCGATGAATTTTCACAGAAAATCTTCTCTGCAAATTTAAGAACTCTGTCAGGACATGATTATCTCCAGAGACACTTGCACCGAATTTGTGTGCAAGACACTTCTGACTGCTTTCTGTGTCTTATGAATTTTAATTATTCGACAGTTTGTACTTCTGTCGTCAGCATTAATTTGACCTCTTACCTTCCGACAAATTTTCTACAAATTCTAGTTGCGCTGATTGCAGAGAAATGGACTATATTGCCTCTTCCTCCACGAAATATGAAAAAAAAATATTAATTAAATGTATAGATATTGCTTTTCGATATGCTGGTTCCACTAAAGACACACCATATAGAAGGGTTGATGCATATAAAATTTTTGTGGAATCAAAGTCTTCATGAAGCGTGTTGTAGAAAACTAGACAGACATACGTCTTCAAGTGTTTCTTTGTGGTCCACATTTACGTGAACCAGCACTAATTGTCCTCATGAAGCTTCAAAGGGGAAGTCAACAAATGCAAAATCGTTATGAAGTAATTTCACAATATAATAGTTAACTATTGATTGAGAACAATAAAAATTTACAATCCAAAATAGCTATTAAGCTTTCAAGGAATTTTCTATCATCTATTTTAACAATTCATCGTTTAACGTATTATTATCTCATTAGAAATTATATTGACTATCGACCTAACTTTCTGCTGTTAGATCATCATTTAAATTTACAAAAAATGATATATATATCCCTTTTATATATCCTTTGAATATCGTCTCTTAACACTCTTATTCGATTTTGTTTTCCTCATAAGAATTCTCAATCTCTAAAATGATTACAGAAAAATAATTGCGAATGAAAAACTTTTAAAACATAAATTTACAGAAAAATACTTATTTTTAATTAATAAATACAATTCTTCAGTAAATATTAAACTGGTTTGACTTTGACATTTTCACAAGGCAACTGGGCTGCGTCATCAGCCCTCAATCCCCTATCTAGAATTCAGAGGTGGCATTGTGTTGTGGACTTGGATGGTTAGGTCGATGCGTTGATTTAATATTTAGGTTTTTCTTCCTAAACTTTAAGAGTTATCATACTTATATAAAATATACACACACAATTTCAGTACTAAAGAGAAATTTTAATGTAAAAGTCGTAATTTTTGCATGATCATGGTGATTTATAAATTTCAAATATTTAATGCAGAAATTAAGAATAAGTAGAAAATATATCGTTAATTTGGTGTCAAGGGTTTTAAATAACAGAATTTGATCTTTCTGCAATTTTAATTTTGATATGTTACATAAAACTTTACATTATGTACAATATAAGCATTACTATAAACATTATATATCCACTATCACTTTTATAATACAATCCACAACAATATCCCATTCAATTATAATCATTATCCACTACATTTTTTTCTCTATGACAAAAAATACGAAAGGAGTCTCAGGGATGTTAACTTTGTCTCGGGGGTGAAAACATAAACAATTTTTGAACAGGTATAATTCTTTTAAATTTAAATTAAATAATTCAAATCTTTTACACAATATTTACAAAGGATTATGGCTTCAAAAAGGTACAAAATGTTTGAAATTAATCATAATTTTAAAAATTATAAGCATATGAAAATATGTATTAAATACAAAATAATTTTTGCGTTTCGCAAGCTATTTTCTAAAATAGTAGCTTCTGATGTATAAAACTTTATAGAATTACAAAATGTATTATACTCCTTAAGCCCTACATCATTTAAGTATAATATATCTTTTATATTTCGAAATATTTGAGAAATATTGAAATTTTTTTTAAAAAAATTTAAAATGTAATTAAAAAAAAATTTTTTTTTTAAAAAAATTATTATTCTACTAATATAAAATTACTACAATGTAATAATAGAATGCATTTAACTTTATAAATCAACTTACAACTAGTAATTAAAGCTACTATTTTAGACTATAGCATGCGCAAAGTAAAACTTGATTAATATTCCTTATATAAATGTTTCTTATTTTCATATGCTTATAATTTTAAAAATTATGATTATATTTTAAACATTTTTTACTTTTCTGAAACCCAATTTCTTTATAAATAATGTGTAAAAGATTCGAATTATTTAATTTTAATTTCAAAGTGTTATACATGTTTGAAAATTGTTTATATTTTCAACCCTCTAGAGAAAGTTAACTCCACTGAGAGCCCTTACTGAATTAAGATTCACTGAATTTTTTAAAAGATTTGTTCAAATTAAAGAAATGAATATATTTATATATTCTAAAATATATTAATAATACATTGTATAATGTATTTGTAAGCTTCCATCCATAATTAAACTTCTAGTATTAAAAAGTAAAATTAATTTCTGTGTAGAATTATAGATTATAAATCTAAATGCTTTAAAGCAGTGATATTTTCTTTCTCACATCTATTACCATACGTAAAGACAAAAGTTATTATTATAAAGGATATATAATAAGAAAAAAATATAGTCCCAAAATGTGTTAAATCCATTTATGTCTTATATCATAAACCTAAAACAAGATATACACAAACGTATATTGATTTCTTTAAGTAATGCTTTATTCAAACAAATCCGACTCTTTTTGCAATTAAGTTAATGGAGTGAACAATGCAGCGAGTAAAATAAATATTTTTCTACATTTTTCATGAAACAATCTCGAAAATCTCCCAAAATGGAAAAATAAAATTTATTTGCCCAGAATAATGGATTTTTGAAATAAATCTTATAAGAAGATAAATTATTATTTCAGTTACATACCACACCTAATGGTTGCTTTAAAAAAGTTATTTTTGAAAGGATTATATTTTTACCCAAAAGACTGGAGGGAATAACACTTTATTGAATTTCTTATGATACTTTATCCCTATAATATCAAGTTTTATAACCTTTTGTGTGTGTGTGTTGGTTTAAATATGCAAATAGATATAATTCTATCCATGAATTACGCATTTTCGTTTATGTAAAAGGGCATATTTTATTTTTTTGTGTTAATAAATATTTCTAAAAAAAACATATTTTAATCTTACAAATTTAAGAAAGGCTATATTGCATCTTTTTTTAGTTATTAATAATGATAGTGTAATTCTATATACAATGTACCCTTTTGAGTCCCTCGCCACCCTTTTAACTTCGGAATGGCTACTGCTTTATTCATAACAGCAGTGTCTATGTATAGAATAGTAGCTATATCCTACTGAATAAAACCACTAACGACGCCACCTGGTGAAAAACATCGGAGTTAGTATTCCTATCAAGAAAATGGAAAGATATTGAGAAAAAAAAGTGATTTACACCGTCGTAAAGCATCGGCGATTTAGTATGAAAAGGCACAAGATGGACATTAATGCAAATAATAGAACGGTTGAACAGTTTTTGTTTTTTCTTTATTTCCTACGCTGTGCCAATTCACATCTCACTTCCACATTGAATGCTGAATCTCTCAACAGAGTTCTCTCGCCACATCACTCCTCCCTCTTGCCACCTCTCCAATTCTTTCAACAAATCACAAGGCTTCCTAAAAGCATAAAAAACCCACAGACTCAGGTTCAAAATAAAATTTTTCACGACACAGGACTGGGGATAGCTCCAAGATCCACATGCTCGACTGAAAATTACCACTGTCAAAGTTTCTTCTTAAACATTGATCTATTTAAAAGAATAAATTTTTTAAATAAGTTTTATTCAGAAATTTTACTAAGAGATTTTAATAATTTATTGCTAAACCTTATACTGATTCGATGTTATTGTCATGAGACACAAATAAATAAAACCATTTTTTTTAAAGTTGTGATGTCTTTATTAGGTCATAACCTTTTTAAAATTCGCACGAAACAAATCACTTAAATAAATATAATTAATAATAATATAATATAGTATCAGTACTCATATGTAGATGGACTTCAGTCCCAGCTCACAAATCATCATAATCACTGAGTTCTTTTGTTATTAAAAATAGCAGAAGCACACCTCGAGCCAATATTATGGCATAAATACATTACCTCACATTATCCCATCACTTATACATATATTGGCTATATATTGGACATATATTGGACATATATTGGACAAATATATTTTTAAGAATAAAATTTCCACGTTTTCATCAGAAATAGAAATACATTATTTATATTTATTAAAATAAAATAAGACTATATTAATCTGCCGAAAGGAAACAGCATTTATTGTTTCCATTGTTGTAGAAATCATCGTTGCAAGGAAAATTCGAGTAAACATAAACTATTCATTAACAGTTATATACAAATGTCATTGATTAAACATTATTTTAAATTATGAAAATTTGACAACTAATCAGAGTTTCTCATTATGCATTGTTCGAAGCAAAAAGTACAATACAGCAGGTGCAACCGTTTCCTTTTTTGGAATGGCTTTCAGGACAATGGGACAAAAAAGTAGGCCAAAAGAATGTTCTGTTTTTGCTACATTCCCCTCCAAGTCTTTTCTTTGTAACTAACATTTCTGACAAGCCTCTACCGGTAGCTTTGTTCGCCATAAAGGCAAATAAAACTAATGCAATTCGAAAGAAAGGGATCATGGATTTCTAAAGAGTGTTATATTCTGTATAAGTTGATTGTGACCAATCCATAAGAGGTCTTTTCAATTATTTATAGCTATCATTTTGCATATTATTCAAATTAAATTTTGGGTATTAAAATAAATAATTTTACAAAAATAAGTTCAAAATTAATGCTTAGTTTTTACTGAAAAAAGATTATCCAGAAAAATTCATAATTAAATAAAAATATAAAAATATCAATGCTTATAAATTGTAGAGGGATATAATTCAATGCAATTGATTAATTGAATTATTTATGTATGATTGATGTGGAGCATTTTGAAACAATATGAGGATAATTAAGATGTATTTCATAATTTTGAACCACAGACAAGTGAAGTGAATGACACTTAATCTTCTGCCAACGTGAGGAATTTGAACCTCTACAGATCAAGCATGCATCAGCCTCTTAGTATTGGGTCTTTTACGGCACTATGACACAAAACCACTATTTTACCCAAAATTTGAAGAGAAAGTAAAAAAAGAGTAATACATTTCTGAGACAATACACACTGAGTGGCCACATTATTAAGATCATTTGACACTTTTACGGAGATCAGTTATAACTTAACGTAGTTGACATGATAGCAATTTACAGAGAATACAGGAATAGTAAAACATTAATTACATTGTACTGCTTGGGAAAAAATAGGGGAAAACGTTTATTAAAAGTGTTTGAACGCAGCATATGATTGTAGGTGCTCAAAGCGTGGGAACTAGAATGAGAAAAACGACTGCACTTGTGAATTGTTCGAGAACAGCAGTTATCAATGTTTACAGAGAATGCATTCCCAAACACAGAAAAATGTATATCAGCGTCAAGCTTGTGCTCATAGCATCCTACTGAACGTTCGCTAGTAAAGGAGAATTGAGAAAAATGCCTATTTGTGAACAGTTGAGAATCCGTACTTGAAATTGGGCAGCCGTACAAACAAAGGGGAACTGCAAACGCATCTGAACAACTGTCCCCCACTATGTTAGCGAATGACCCACTCGAAAGCCTTTACTGTTTTCTTTGAACAAAAACAAACGTATCTAGAGCACAAACGAGCAAAAAAATTGGACTGTAGATGGCTGGAAAAGGGTTATGTGGTTTAATGAACCATGTCTTTGATTACACCATGCAGATGGCAAGGTGCTAATGGGGAGAAGACAAAACAAAATCATGTACTCCACTTTCACTGACACAGATCTTCAAGGTGCTGGAGACAATAATACGGTTTGGAGAACGTTTTCTGGACATTGTATTGGTCCTTTGATTCACGTGGAAGAGCATCTGAATGCCCAAGGGTATTTTATTGTTATCGCATATCAAGTACAAGCTTTTAAATGCATAAAGTCACTGCCAGTGATGGATACATTTAGCCGGAGAATGCTAGCTTTATAACAGGGAGCATTTTGTCCCTAGATCATTCAAACAGCATTACAGAAATCTTACCTTGCTTAATTTGCCTGCGCAACTACCAGATCTCAATCCAATTAAGAATCTTTGGGATGAGAAAAAAAAGGAGCATCTTAACTTAGTGCCATTCAATCTGAAGGCATTGGAAAATGCCATTCACCGGATATAGATTCCTTATAAAAACCTACCAAAATCACATAGAGTCCATGCTTCATGTAAATATATACTAAAGAGGAATTAGTTAAGCAGCGTTTTAGATAAATGTGTGAATGGAAATGACCTCAATTGTTAACCGGCATTTTTTAGAGTTATGCGACTGAAATCAGTAATAATAAATTATCACATTATAATACATCAATCAATAACGCGGACCTAACTAATAAAACAACAACTTTTAGGCAAAATTGAACTTTATTTAACAAGATATTCTCCTTCAAGAGAGAGAGAGAGAGATTCCTCCTTTTTGTATTTGTTAATACATTTTCGTAGAACGATTTATCATTGCTCTCAAAATAGGCTTCTACTTAGCAATCACTTTTTCATTTGAGCCAAACCTCTTTTATTGTAGCATTCTTTAGAGCTCTACAAACAGCTAGTAGTCACTGGGGGTCAAATCTGGACTGCACGGTGGGTGGGAAAGTAATTTTAAGCTCATTTCGTTCAATTTGACCATCATTTTCATGGACTTGTGGCACGGAGCACTGTCTTGGTGAAAAAACATTATTTCTTTTGCATTTGAGGACATTTTTTCTTTATTTTTTCAATCAGTTGATTCAATAATACCATGTAATGTTCACTATTAATTGTTTTTCCTTTCTCAAGGTAGTCAAAAAACGAAATTTCATGTTCATCCCAAAATAAGGTCGCCATATCCTTGCCTGCTGATGTTTGAGCTTTTGGGCGCCTTGTACGGTTTTCACCGACTATTGTCCCCTCAGCTGACGATCCTTTTGATTCAGGCGTGTAGTAATGGATCCATGTTTCATCCATTGTCACATATTTACGCAAAAAATCCTGTTTATTTTGCTTAAACATCTCCAAACAGTGCTCTGAGTCGTCGATGTGTTGTTTTTGATAGGCAGTGAGCAAATGCGGCTACCATTTTGAACACAGCTTTCTCATTGACAAATTATCATGAAAAATAGTGAATACACTGCCTTCTGCTGCATTTAAATCCTCTACTATCTCACGCAGCTTTCATTTACGAACGGATAAAACAATTTTATGGACTTTTTGTATGTTTTCTGGAATAACTGCATAATTTGGCAACCCGATCGTTCAATATTGTTTGTGTCAGTGCGATCACGATTTAAGTCTCTTAACCATTGTTGACGATATAGCAGAGTCCAGATAACACTTATCAAGCCATTTTCTTTGCTTGGACAACATTTTTCTCAATCAAAAAGCAACGTTTAATTAAGGCACGAAACTCTTTTTCATTCATAGTTTCTAAACAAACAAAGGTTGCTTTAATAAAACCACTATAACTTTTCAACTAAACAGGAAATTATCACGAAATTTTGACACGAGCCGTTTGAAAGTTAGTATTACTAGGTTAGGCTTAGGAACGTTTGAAGGTAGCGCCATCTATATGTTAAGCACGGGACTTATTGAGTGAGGTGTTAGATAAGAAGGAAAACACTAAGTGCCCTTGATCGTTTTTAGGTGCTGATGAATGAGTCACTCGTCTTGAAACTCAAACTGGCATTGCGACTTCAATAAATTGCATTGATCGCAGTGTATTGTGAGTAGGTCGATTTCGA
>BMAV01014486.1:0-49398 GCA_019973955.1 Trichonephila inaurata madagascariensis
CAATATTAAAAAGAATAAGGAATTTACCAGTAAGCCCAGGGGCGTATTTTTTGAAATTATAAACAAAAATTAACGCTTATCTTGATTATATGTTGTGTTTTGTACAATTTAT
Source organism: Trichonephila inaurata madagascariensis (assembly GCA_019973955.1). NCBI lineage: Eukaryota > Metazoa > Arthropoda > Arachnida > Araneae > Nephilidae > Trichonephila > Trichonephila inaurata. The sequence goes on from BMAV01014486.1 coordinate 113, forward strand.
AAAAATCATTTACCCGAAAAAGTTCTAACCCCCCAACCCTTCTTTTTCCCAAAGCGGGATCGGGGATAAAATGCATTGAGGGGGGGGGGGAATAAATAAGCAAATTTAAAATAGTAAATCTTTCGTAAACACGTCGGGCCCTTTTTTGCATTGCGCTTGGAAAAATTTTTATGCATAGCAGGCAAAAAAAATGTACTGGAGATGTATAATTTTAAGGTATTTAACCCCCCGGTTTTGGGGACTTTTTTCACGGGTGCCGAGGAAAACGAAGTTTTTTTAAATGCAATGGTTATTTGTATGGAAGTTGGAGCGATGAAAATTATGAGTGAATATTGGGTCACAAATACTGAAGGTTTGAAAGCCGCGTACATGGACCAAATGTTCGAAATTTTTTAAAACCCTATCCGCCAATCCCTTGAAATTTGAATGCTTGACAGAAACTGATAGGTCCGGTGCAATTGATCCATGTCCTTTAAAAGATTGAATAAGAAGAAAAATCATCGAAAATTTATCATTTCTCGAAGGTCAATGTGTTTCAGTATTACTTTTTCAATTAAAAATTTAACATTTATAGTGGCTTCAGCAGTGGATTGCTTTTTTGGAACTGTGAATCTCATAAATAACCTATTTAAAGTGTAGTTACCCGTTTCGGATAATCGGAAAGCAATAGAGAATTAATCAAATTCTAGCAAATGGTAAATCATGGTTTTTGTAGGATGAAATTGTCCAGACGGAGAAATTGAGGTGGTATTATTTATTACAAGTGCAATTTCTTTCCATTTAAAAGCTACTTGATAGATATTATGACATAAATTCGTGAAATGTTTTATGCGATTTGTGTGGTGATGGGCCTAATGAATTGGGACTTATTTGTTTTAGATTATTGTTTTAACGTATAAAAAATTCACATTTTTGAAAATCATTTAACATTATATCTTTTTCTGATTTTTACTTTTAAAAACCTTTCATTTAAATTTGGTATTGCTTTTACGGATAATTTCCAAACTTGGGGGCCTTTTTACATATTTTTTATGTCACCGTCAAAATGACGCCAAGAGCCTGGTCTTAAAACTCGAAGCAGAGTGAAGAAGAAAAAAAGATGGCATAATGGAAGAAGTAACGGCTTATGGTGCAATAAGTAATATAGAAAATACTTGGGAAATATGTAAAATTTCGGAAAATTTGAAAGAAACGCTTATATCAATATGAAAAAATTTTTTAACAAATTGTTTTCTAAATTCTTCTATTATTTTAAATACCCATTCGTCATTACCCCTTACATATGTCATTTTAATAATCTTAATTTCAAAAATATATAAAAAAATAACATTTTCCCTCATTGTGTTTTTTTTTACAATAGTAATAACAAACCTTGAAAACCTGAAAGAAACCTTGTCATAAAAATATTTTTATTTACAACCACTTAGTTTTTAATATTTTTTAATTTATGCAATTCATTTACAGCAAACATTTTTAATTGTATTCCAAACCAATATCTATTAAAAAATAAATTTCACACACATTCAAATGATTTGCACTACACCACACGTATATTTTTTGTTTTTAAATATTCATTTAAAGTCAATCTAATAAAATGTAAAATTAGATGTTTCCCTTTTTTCAGTCCTGTTTCCGCACTTCGTTTCCCATATTGCACACACCTTCATCAAGACTATTAAATCAATTCTTTCAGCTTTCATCCAAATCATTAAAAAAGAAACCTATAATTTTCGCATTCGATTCATTTTATCAGCATTTCAGCACTCAAACGTATAAACAGCAGCCAAATAAAATAAAATGGTTCAATAATCACTATTATATAGTTAGTAGAATATCCATAGATAACTCAAATATCGATCACTAGTTTTGCACAGGAAAAGAGTAACTAGTTGGGTTACAAAAATAAACCAGCTTCAAGGAATGTCCTAAAATAGAATCCAAATTTTATTCATATTTTTTTAACAATTTATTTCTACTTATGTTGCAGGCAAGATAAGTTTTATCCCTTTAAGACTCAGTGTGCACATTTTTAGCTGGGAAAACTAAAATCCCATTGGGGGGGTAAAAAATTTTTCAAAATTAATTTTCCAGTGTCATTGGGGTCAGTATAGTGTTAATAACCAGAAGAATGTAATATTTAAAAATAAAAATATTTCGGGTTTAAAGGGAAGAATATCTAATTCTTACAAACCGGCACAATCGTGCGCGCTGGGCATTAAAGGGCTATAGAATAAAATTTATATTTTCACTTAGTTTTGCGTTAAGAGATTTAATCGAAATTCACTGGCTTTTTAAAGTTTCCGACAACGTTCGGAACCATGATTTTAAAAAGGCGCATAAATGGATAATTTTCATGATATTTAGTGTCACTTAAATTAGAATACATGTATAAGACTGTTTTGACATTTTGACAAAAAAAAAATATTTAAGTACATTATTTCGGCAAAAAATTAACTTAGAATAACCTTTTTTTCAAAATGTACTCCTTTTGTGAAAAATGATTTTATTATAATAATATTTGCCTGTATATAACTCAGACCTCTGTACAGAGGCTCAAGTATGATTTTTGAAAAATTCCCATTATTTTAGGAGTTACAACCATTTAAAATACTTATCGACGTTTTTTCTTAAAACTTCTCCCCTCTGTTGTCGTAAAACATGAATAAACCTTCTTCTAAGTTATATATTTCAAAAATTCTAGTTGAGCCTCTGTACAGAGGTCTGAGGTATATACAGGCAAAATATTATTATAATAGAACCTTTTTTTTAAAAAAGGAAAGCATTTGAATTTTGGTCACTCTATGTTCCTTTTTTGTCAAAATATTGTACAATAATAATTTTATTGTAATACTATCCTTAAAACAATTTTATATACATTTTCTAATCTAAGTGACACTAAATATCATAAATATTATCCATTTATACGCTTTTGCAAAATCACGGTTCCGAACGTAGTCGGATATCTTAAGAAAATTAGAATGTTGCTTACATTTAAAATAATTATATTTTAAAATGAAGAACTTTGTAAATGACCCACATCAGCTGAATTATAAAGATTTTTTATAGTCATCCATGTAAGGAAAGGGTACTTATTTTAAGTGATACTATTTATATAGAATAATGAAAATTTTTAAATGCAAGAAGAAAATTAAAATGAAAATAAAACTTCGGTTCTAAGGTTTAATCTTTTTTATTTGTCTTTATTATTAATTACAAATAACAGTTTTTTACAATACATTGGACGATATACAATTTGTTTTAACTCCTGCTTCGGTAAATTTGTAGAAAAATATATTTAATATAAATTATATTTAAAATGAATCAAAATTTAATTTTCCTTTTTGATAACACATTATGAAGAAAGTAAAGAACGTAGTTTATTTGTAGACGGTAAATATTTTTCTTTTTAAAACATAGTTTTAAAAAAATGTGTTTGTGTTCATTGAAATTGCATTATCTTTTCTCATTACAAACAAATCAAAATTATATTTCGAATACCTTTAAGCTTGTTAAAAGGAACACCTGTGCATTAGATCTTCAACCATTCAATTTAAAATAAATTTACTATTTACGGAATAACGATGATTAAAGACATAGATAATTGCCAAAATGACTTTTAAGATTCAATTTTCAAAGCTATTTAATTAGTTGCATATAAAGCATTATTTCAATAATTGTTTCAGTTTGCAGAATGTGTGGGAGTGTCTCTTTTACACTTTCTTAGTTAAACATATAAATGATAGTTATTCTTAGAATGACGAAAGATTTTATTTTATTCTTCTGGCTCTTTGATCTTTTCTCTCGCCTTCAGTTTTAAGAACATAAAAGATCTTTAAAATATTTGGTATACATTATGTGTTTTAATGTTTTATGCGAAATAAGATTAGACTTTTTGAATATGAAAGGAGGAAAATTCTGCGACGCATTATTACTTCTTCAGAATTAATTAGTATAAAAAAACTGATGTGTAGGACAGTATTACTTAATTTAAATTTGAAAATCAGTTCTGCCTTTTAGTTAAATTGCTACGGAAAAGCAAAAATAACAATATGATGTGTTTCCAACTGATTAGGAATTTACGATGCTTACTCATTCAACTTAATGTGTATTATGCTGTGCGAAAAAAAATTAAATGGAAAGTCATTTTTGGCAATCAGTTATAATGATTCAGCTAGATAAAAATCTCAGGATATAAATAATATACTAATATGAATAAAATTAAATTTTCTTATAAATATATATTGTAGAAATGGCTCGTTGTTAATACCCCACATGTTCTTTAAGATATACAAGGTAAATAAAAAATCTAATCCAATCGTAGCAAACACCATTTAAAATACTAAATAGAACATTAAATTGGGGATTTTTTACTTTGAAGATAAATATTTAAAATTTTTTTTTTTTTTGGAAAAAGGTTTTCCTTTTTAAATTATGTTTCAATAAATTTAAGTGGGGGAGACAAACAAGATGAAGTTAAATTTTTTGTTGTTTATTAATTTTTTTTTTAAGGATAAAAAGTTATTTTTTTAATGAAGTGTTTGAGTGCCCTTTTTTGGTATTTGAATACATTCCATTTAAATTTTCAAATAAAAAAAAAAAAAAAGGCTAATTTTAATTTTTTAGAACCTTAACAAAATGTCATCTTGCCCCAGTACTGGGGAGATACGACACGGGAAAAGGTTAAAAATTTCTTTTGAAAGTTCATTTTAACAAATGATAACGGGGTTTTAATTTTAAAAAGATCAAACTAAGCATAATACATTGTAACGTTATGTGGTAAGTTGTGCTAATAATAGCCCAAAAAAAAAAGTATTTCAAAATTGAATTTTTCTCATGCCACCACTCTTGGCATTTACAGCACGGGATCCATTCTTCTTTTGGGAGGGTCATATTCCCTTTCCAAAAAGGACATCTTTAAACACCCTCCTTTGGGAAATTGATGCAATGGACTGTTTGGCCTGATTTTATAGACTTAGGCCACAGGAACCAAAATTTTTTACTCCCCTTTTAAATTTACGGGGTTTTTTTCTGTTTTTTTTTAAAATTTCCTTTTTTTCCTTCTGCTTTTTCCCCTTTTTTCTTTTATGGGTGTGCCTGTAACAATGCTTAATCTTTTTTCTTTTTCTTTTTTTTTCCCACGTGTTGTTTGGAATGGTTTGAAAAAAAAAAATTAAAGGTTTTTTGAGCATGAACAGATTTGCCAGGCCGGTTTTTTGGGATTTATATTTGGTTTCTACTCCCGGGTCTGAGGATTAGCCTATTATTCTCATTTCCCACCCCATCATTTCAGAAAATTTTAGCGCAAAGTCATGTTGCCCAAAGGGTTGGGGGTTTAACTACATTTTTTTAAAAATTTCATTTCCAACTGTAGCTGGTTTCTTGAAATAAGTGGTGCCCAAGCTCACCAAATTTTTTTCTTGATAGTTTGTCCTGTATAAGTTACCATAAAGTTTTTGGAATGGCAAAATGTCTTCCCGGGCCCCCCCTTTCGAACGACACATTCCTTTATCCCATGCACCCCTTTTGCCCCAAAAGGCTAGAAGCGAAGGTCGAATGAAAAAAAAAACCAGACAAACAAGTGTTACAGGATTTAATAGAATAGACAACATAGTTATTTTTAAAAAATTTCCGGAAACACGGGAAAGGGGGAAAAATTCATCTTCCCCTAGACTCCCCTTTTTAAATTTTTTTTTTCCATTTCCTTTAAAGAAAATGATTAATTGATATTTATTCGTGGTAATATAAGGTATTTAAACTATGTTACCCCACAAATATAAAAAGATAAATGATATATCTTGCCTGAATCTGTAACAGAGCTTATTTACACATGCATAAATTTATATCGGGGCAGCGGTTAACAATCAAAGCTTCACAGCTAACACGAAAATGTAGATTTAGGTAAATGTAGGCTTCTCTATACTATTTTTTGACGAGTGGAAAATAAAGAGATCCAGTAGTGTTTGGTTGATCTTGCTACCTAGCAGAAAACTGAAAAATTATGACATTCGTCATCTTGCCCCACCCGTCATCTTGCCCCGGTCTCCCTTAATTAAATTTAAAAAAAACATTTGAATGGATAAATTCCAGTTTTTACAAATTATGTGATATGAAGTACATATTTTATTCTTATAACAACTATATGCACTTTTAGAATAAATAATTTTATGTAGCTGTTTGCAGTTTATTTAATTCTGCAGAAAATATAAATAATTATATATTCGTTATAACATGAACATTTTATCATTCTCATTAAAGTACAACACTAAGCGAAATTTTTAATTTACTGGGTATCTTTAACATAAAACCTGACAAAAATATTTAGAAAAAAATAAAAATCTACTAAAAATTATTGTTTTTTATAAAAATTGTAACGTACTTGTGATTTTTTTTAAAAAAATTATAACTTTAGTAATATTTCACTGATAAATGCATGTCTTAAATTGAATAACTGTCTCTTGTAGCAGTTATTATTAATTGCATTTGATTATAAGTAAAATTACGTGTAGTAAACTATTTATGTTACTCTTTTCTATATTAATCTCCGCGTTGTCATTGATAAAAGCCTACAACAAGATTCAAACCAAATGCAATATATTTATAAATGAATGTTGCAAGCGGAATAAACAAACATATGTGTTAGTACCGTTGTATCGAGGAAAACGCGTTTGAGAAAAAGATATCAAGCTGAACGAATGAAATGAAAAAAGAAAACCCTAAGCTTTCACAACAAAATGCAATTCAGAATCATTAAGCCTTGGTAACCCAATACAAGACCTACTTGTGCGATGCTGGCATGTAAGAATGTTGTCAGACTTTTTATGTGACGCAAGTGATTTATTGAGTCTTAAAAGCATAAAAAAACTTTTGGTGAAACATTTTGGACCAAATTGAACCGTAAACGATCTCTGAGATGGGCAGAGATTTCCCAAGTAAAAGTAAATAAAAGAAGTCGGCAAGCAATTACATCAATATAAGTTTGTAATTGCAGAATTTTACGTGTATTTAAAGAATAAAAGGAGAAAAAGAAATGCTAAGAAAATCTCCGTATTTTAAGCATTTTCTTATTGTGTTTTTTTTATGAGAGCAATATTAGAAAAAACTTATGTATATTTGTTTGACTTGTTTTCAAGTAACTCGGAAAATGTAATGAAAAATTTATTTCCTACAATTCACTCTAATTTCGTACATTAAATGCATTGGGAAAATTCAAACCATATTTTTATGTTTCTGAAAAAGCAAACTGTTTTACATATTAATATACTTAATTAGTGCTTATAGTCTGATTGTTTTTGCTCCTACGATATTCTAGTTAAGCCTTGTTTTCCAGCAATACTTGAATAACAGTTATTCTGGATAAGTGTAGAATATAAATTAGCTTTCCTGTTTTTTAAAGGCAATTCCTTTAAAAATTGTATCTATTCTACTCAACTAACAATGAATAGATCAGTATACTAGAGTTACATTTCACTTTAAAATATATAGATCCTTGTTTACATGTCAGAAAAGCTAATTACATTTACGTGAAAGAGAATTATTTGTTAGGCTCTTTCTGAAAAAATCCTATAAGGTATAAAACCAAAGTAATATATGCCTTAATTATAGCCCTACTAGGATTACATAAGCTTTAAAAAAAAAAAAAAAAGATTTATTTAGAGCTAAAATTAGGTTCGTATTTGAATTTCAACAGCATAATTTTATCATTCTGATTTAGAAAAAATAATGAAATATTATTTTTATATGTATTTACTTTTTTGTATACTTTTGTTGAAATAAGAATTTAATTGCATTTTTTTATATTAACTGTTAACCACCCTACTACATAGGTTAATACAGGAAAAACTGCATTACCATTGAAATTAATGCATTTCCATTACTTGATTTAAAAAAAAAAAACTTATCTTTATCTACTTCTTTTAGATTTTTTTTCGTAACATTTTTTTTTAAATAAATTATTTCCTTTTTATTTCTAATTTACTAGTTGATCAATATAGGGCTATTAATATTCTGTATATAGTTATAGTAATTAAATATGAATATAACTTACTCCAGTGTACAATTACGAATAAGTGATTAAATCATCCCACCCACTTGCAGAAATTATTAAACTATTTTAATATAGTATGTTTATTCAAATACATTAAAACATCATGTACTGTATATCTTGTCAATAAGTCATTTCTGGTGACTGTTTCGTCTGTCACTAAAATAGTATTTTAATACTGGGATATTTAAGTGACAGATAATGACAATTTAATTTTATATCCAAAACACCCGATGCGTCACCAGCTGGAGCTTTGCTATTGCGTATAACTGTGAAAACCATTTTGTGAGGCCCTACTGTCCAGTATTGAATAGTCTTAGCCGTAACGACAAGAGACAATTTAAACTGTCCGACCCAACTCAATTATTGAAAGCATATCGAACCTATCTAGGTTGTCTCTCTTTGGCTACAAATGCGAACCTCATGAATTTAAAATTATTTAATCTTCCCGGACAACTGTCTTCTCTCTGTCTACATTATCATACTTCTTAGCAGATGAAATTACGGATTGATAATATATGTGATTGCTGATAAATATGCATAACTGAAGGACACAAGGAAATATTAAATAATAGGATATGGTTTATTCGTGTGATTTATAGAAACAGGGCTTAGAGATTTCGCAACCGATTTTGTCATACAAGATTTTAAAGCATTTAGCATATGTATCGTGAGATACTCTGTAAACATCTATTTAACTGTTTTAATAAACATGAAGTAAAATTTTGCTTCGTGCCTTACAAACATCCCTGAAATGTAAAATACTTTTGATTAATAAGATATTTAATAATGTTAAAAAGTATTTATGCCAGTTGAGCTGCACTAAATACGTACAATTTTTTGTCTAGGGATTTTCTTTAATTCATGATGGCCTTGAGCACTCTAAGACATCGTGAAATAATTATTTTTTTGGTTTACCTCCAAACCGAAAATATCCTATAAACTACAATTGTATCTGCTCAAAACTGAAACATTAATACATTTCAAAATGAGATGTGATGCCATATTAAATATTTTATTTATTCTGACCAATCACTGTATTTATTGGTGGAACAAATGGTTTTAAAGCCTTCTGGTAGAGAGGAAGCTATAAAAACTGAGATTTCCGAAAGGAAGGAAGAATGCATTTAAGTTGTCATGTGTGTGTCCCCCTGTGTTTTTTTTTTGAAGTTATACTTCTTTTGGGGCGTTAGAGAAATAGGATGAGGGTAAATTTTTTTCAATGCGCGCGTACCCCGTCAAGGATGTGACGCAAAACTGTCCCAGTTTGACGCACACCATCACGGATGTGTGAAAATCCTTTGTCTAGAAATATACAGAACGGGACACAAATCATTCTTGCCTTCGAAGTTCTCATAAAAATATTTCTCTTCAGTTCCTTGAAGAAGGGAGACCTTGTGATTGGCAGCCGAATGCTCTACCACTGAGCTATACGCCCGCGGCAGCGAACCTTTGCTTTGTGTTCCATAGGAACGTATACGAAAATGCTTTGTCTAGAAATATACATAATGGGACAGATCATTCCCACCTTCAAAATCCTCAAAAAAAAAAAATTCCCTTCATTTCTCTGAAGAAGAAAATCTCGGGTTTGAACCGGGACCCTGATCCAATGAATGCTCACCACGGAGCTATCCCCGCTTTAAGCCTTTTTTTGGGGTTCCTGGGAAAAGGTTTTACGAAAATGTTTGTTGAAATATCAAAAGGGGGCAGATAAATTCCCCCCCTTAAAAATTTCAAAAACTTTTTCCCCATTTCCCCTGAAGAATGGACACCCGGGGTTTTAAACCGAGGCCCTTCGCGATTTTTTAATTGAATGCTCTCCCACTGAGCTATCCCCCCGAATCAGCAAACCTTTATTTTGCTTTCCGCGGGGGAAAAATACAAAAATTTCTTTGCCCAGAAATATGCAAAAGGGGACAGATTATCGAGCCTTCACCCCTCCCCATATTATTGGTCCTATTGACCCATGGGGGTGTTTAAATTTTTTAAAATTTGTGATTATCTCAGGTTTGGCTGGTCCGATTGACCCCGGGTTGTATCGTTTTTACTCTGCTCGTGACCGCCTTTCGTCCCGGGGCCCAGCTTGCCCCTAAAAAATTTTTTAAAATTTTAATTTTTGTTATCCAAAAAAATATAACTTTTACGGCGTACATAAAATACCCCCACACTTTTGTTTTTTTCCCCCCCCTTTTTTCAAACTTTAATTTATTTGTATAAAAAAAAATATAAAATAAAGAATAATCCGTTCAACAACTACATGAAGTTAAATAATATCCTAGTAAAATTATTTAACTCTCGCAAAATCACATATATATTTTTTAAATAAAAATTTCAGACTTATTTAATATGTGCTATTACTATTAGCATTATACTTTAATTTATACTTAAACCTTCATACTAGGTCACATTTCAAATAGTTTACAAATGCTGAAGAAATTAGAGCTACATACCCTTCCTTATCTTACCATTACATCTAAATGTATTAACAAATTTCAAAATATGTATTAGTAGGATCACTGTTTAAATTAACGAGGAGAGCCCCAACCTCTTAAGAATTTTTGCAGGAAAATATTTTTAATCATTTGGTTAGATGATGGTTGACAGAATTTTGTAAACACTAAATCATTCAGAACATTTTTATAACCATAATTAAATCCATTGATTCAAAGACAGACAGGACACCTACTGAAAATAAACCAAATGGTTAGGATCATATTACACAATGTTAGAATGTATAGGCTTTGTCAAAAGCAGATGTCAAGAATTAAGAATTTTAAGTTGGAAATGAAAAAAAATCTGATGGTAAGGCTCTTAGTAGAAAGGATAGACGGAGCCCAAATTTAATCGATATGTTTATTTTGTAATGACCCCCATGTTTTTCCAGTGAAAAAAAAGATGTAAAAGATTACCAAAAAAAAGTGTTATTCAGTTTAAAAGATGATAACCCCCCCGTAATTTTTTTTTTTTTTAATTTTTTTTTCAAAAATAAATTAAAATGTAATTGCAAAAAATACAAATACAATAAAAAAATTGCAAAAGCAATTAAAGATGAAACAAAACCAATATTTGTTGATTTATCCCATCAGATACTCCTCAAATATCTATAAAGTAAGACTCAAAGTAGAAAATAATTAAAATTTTGTGAAAAATTAGAAAATTTAATACACAGTCGATTTACCCTAGTCTTTAAATTGTGGATATTTCCACACATTTAATTTATAGATTTGCCTCCCGCGTTGTTATTAAGAAGGGCAAAAAAAATTTAAAGGTTTTTGCTTTGCTAACGAACCCTTTCGAAGATCAATCGGAGCACACACAGTTCATCATGGCTCAGGGGTAGATTGTACGAATACTTTCACCCGTAGCTTTGAGCAAATACAAATGATAGTAAGATTTGGCTCAGGACCTCCCCCCCCCCAAATTTTGAGGGAGAACACCCTGGGGGTGGTCAGAGGCCGCCAACTCTGTTCCTTTTCCATAAGCCTCACGAGAGGACTTGTGTCTCGACGTCTATTTAGAAAACATCCATGTCGCGAATTACTATTTTCGGTTTTTCCTGGACTCGAGAGACCAAAAGGGAGCTTAACGAATTTCAGATAACAATTTTCAAGACCAAGGTTTCAATTTTTTTTTAAATTAAATTTGTTAAACAATATTTTATTTTTTTTAAAAATTAATTGGTTTGTTGATAAAAATTAATCTTATATCGCGGGTTTTTGACAAAAAACTTAAAAACAAAAAAAATAAAAAAAATTAAATTTGGGATATTTCCCTTGAATATTTTTGGTAAAAAACAAAAAAAAAAAAAAAAAAGGGGGAGAAGCGAAAAAAAAAAATGTTGGTTCCGGGGTTTTTTAGCTGAGGGTTTTAAAATGAAATTTTTAAAAGTTAAAAAACAAAGGGGCCCCCTTTTTATTGTTTTATTGGTATAATTTACTCTTATTTTAAGAAAATTGGGCATAAAATTATTGCATTATTTAATTGACTCTAAATTTGGTAACAATATTTTTAAAAAAATTTTAAAAAAATATATATTTTTAATTGTTTTAAAAAAATTTATAAATTTTGAAGTAATGTTTTTTAATATTTTTATAGTTCCATTCAATTTTTTTTCCATTTTGGGTAAAATCCTTATTTTTTAAATCCCCTATTGTATGCAGTTAGATTCAATTCGGTAAAATTTTCGGGGGCCAAAATTATTGGACAATTCTTAAAAATTTTTCCTTATCTTCTATTTTACAATTTTAAAGTAATGTGCATGCATTTTAAATATTTTACATTAAAAAAAAAACACTAATCACCCTACATAAAACAGCAAATGCACAGAAATAAAATCTATTTGCTTCAATGATTTAAAGTTGATAGAGAAACATGTTTCTATTTTCAGACAAAATAACACATTTTATTACATTTTTTTGTGTAGTAGTTTCTAAAAAGATACTCTAACGTAATTAAAAAGTTTTAGAAATAATCCTTATCAATAAAGCATTATGTTTACTTATCACATTCCAATTTCTTTCTTTTGCCGGGGAAGAAGTAATATTTTTGAGCGAAATCATAATTTTCATATTTGTGATCACTCATTAATAAAATTTAGCATTCCTTAAAAATAAAATTTGACAAATGTGGTTTTAAAGGATAATAGTAACAGTATTCCATGATTTTAAATTTGTGTTGTTTTTTTAATTATCATAATATTCAAAAATATCTATGAAGTTTTTCATTTAAACAACAATTAAGCAATTATATTGCTTGATTTACTTGAATTCGTGACTAATAGACTTAAGGGGGAAAAAAACTTCTTCTTTTTTTTTTTTAAAGTTATTCTAAATTTAACCCTAAATGTTAACAACTGACAAAAAAATCCATCATCTGCATTTATGAGCTAATCCGTATAAGCCCTTTTATCTATATTAATCCATGTAAAATTAAAAATTGTTTAATGTATGCATGCATTAAAATAACAAGTGAATAAAAATGTTTTAGGATAAAAAATCAAAGAAAAAATGAATAAATGAATTTTTTATTTACAACCTATTAATTTGACATATAAATCTCTAAATATTCACCGAAATTATGCAGTGAGTACGAGTGGGAATCAGAAATCCTATGCCCCTATATTGCCTAGCAAAATTGCAGCAAATATCTCCCTTCCCAGCGATTGACCTTTCGAAGATCGGCTAGCATTTTCTACCGAAGTTCCATGGCATGGTTGTTAAAGATGGCGGATGTGTCTCACTCGTCCACGGGGTATAAGCAACGAAGTGTGCCTCATTTTCTCAGAAACAAATGATGAAGGTCCATCGAAATTCACAGGGAAATGAAACTAGTGTATGTTGAAGAGTGTCTAGCTTGGAGAAGTGTAAGGTAGTGTGAAAAAGTAAGTGTCCATGAGTTCTTGAATTGGACAATGGGGTTATGCTCCAAGATAATCGGAGACCCCGCGTGGTAAGCACCTGCAAGCTCAAGTCATTCCACTTGGAGATTTTCGACTATTTAACATGCAGTTCTGACCTCATCCCATCCTTTATATCAGTTGAAGAATTTCCTGGTAAGACAGTGATTCATGTGCAACAATGAAACAAAGACAGCATTCTGACGGAGATTACACAGCCAAAAGGGCATTTATAATTTAGTTTTGTGGTGAGACAAATGAAACGGTATGAAGACTGCGGTAAAAAATTTACAGACAGTACAATATATTTATAAATTTGTTTCTCTTTTCTAAATTAAGGAGCTTGAACTTTCAAAACTATATTATATATCATTGTACTTCCTTTTTTTTTTCAAAAATATATTGTTAATCTGATAGTTCTGTGAAGAATTTTAAATTTAAATATATATATAAATAAAAGTATTAATTTTCTTAAGTTAAGCTTATTCTGATTATAATTACAAATTTCAAAATTAAATTACATTAGTACAATACAATTCAAAATATAAGGTGAAGAGATTTCCAAAAATTATTTGTTTCCCTTATCTTTCTACGAGTAAAACAGTAATAATTAGATCAATCCAACATATTCTCAAATTTCGGGCAATTAAATAGTGAACAAAATTTTTAAATAATATGCATCTCCTTAAATCTTGTATCATTACTTTTATATGCATCGGAATTAAGTTATAATGCGAATATGAAACAGATTTTTAACCTTCTTACTGTCATGCCCGAGATAAACTCGGGCACAGCACTAATGTTCGAAAGTGTCACGCCCAAGTATCACTCGGGGTAATTTTTTAGTGCATCGTATTGTTTTACCCGAATATATATCGGGAGACGTTTATTTCGGCTTTATATCTTTGTCAAACCCGACTGGTTCTCGGGAGAAATTAATGGGCGCTCAATTCAATAGATGGCAGCACTTTACTGAAGACTTCAAATGTTAGAGGCTAGAAGTTCTTTGGTTCAAAAAAAATTGACAATTTGTGTACACAAATCATCAAAATAACTTGAAGGTTAAAGGGTTTTAAATGAATTGTAGATTAACTGAATTCCATGGACCGGTCTTGACAGTCAATGTTTTTGTATGGAATTAATCATTTGCTTAAAATATCTCTGTTAAAAAAGGTATTAACGGATGAACTGTGCAGAGAATTATTTGGTTCATACCTATCATTTGAAGTGAACTACGATTTTTCACAAATCAAATAGATATTGTGCATTATGACATGACCGAATCATCTTGTTCAATCTGTCTTTAAACAATATATTTTGTGCAATACAAATATACTTAGACACGCGCACTTTAATATTTATGGTTTAAAGAAGTATCGTTTTATGTATTATTTTTTGGTTTACAGAATTCTAGAAATAATCTTATTCCGATTTTCTTGATTTAAGTATAGATTTATCGTAAAATCCGGCGTATAACGCGCACTTTGAACACAAAAATGAAATCGAAATATAAGGGTGCGCGTTATACGCCGGGTATAAAAACGACAGCTTTAAAAATAACAAAAGAGATGAGCACAAAAAAATTTTACTTTTACACATATCGAAATACTGTTTATTTAAAAGAAATGATATACCTTATGAACTAAAAGAGTTCAAGTTCTAGAAATATACTACTATTTCAAAAGGCTGGCATAATATCTCGAATAAATGACTTCAGAACTTACGAACGTTGTGTACTAAAATTTTAGATTTCTTCCTAAAAAGCAGGGTGCGCGTTATACAGCGAACATACCTGAAAATAAAAAAAATGCAGCTTGAAAGTATGGGTGCGCGTTATACACCGGTGCGCGTTATACGCCGGATTTTACGGCAATTATCTGATACTATTATCTTTTTTTACTAATAGTTGTTTTAAAACATAAATTTGACCTAAGAGCAATCGAATTTTATGCAGTCATACATTTTTTCTCCCTCGACCAAAATATTTATAAATTTTGGAATAAATGCCAGAAGAGAAAACTCATTATTTTTTTTCTAATTACATTTAACTTAAGGGATTAGCTAAGATACCCGATTTAGTTTTTTTGCAAACCAAGCAAATGACAGAGTTGATATGTGACCATTTTTATGTTATTTTAGAAGTTTCGATTGTATTGCATCTTATTATAGTTTATAAAAGAGTTACATGGGATATATTTACGAATTCTCCCCAATTCTATTTGATTATTTCAATAGAAAGAAGCCCTCACTATCACTGGTTATTGGATAAACTCTTGGCGTTCTTTCAAAATTCATTTGTATAGCCAGCATTCTTATGTAAAAGAAATCAGGTTGTTGCTTATACATGTAGTGTCTAACAATATTTGTTGTGTAAATAAGTTTTTTTAAAATTTAAATTTTTAAATCAATTTCTAAGTTTATCAATTACTTGTTTTATATTTATATAACACTTTATTAAATAAAATATGGCTATTTTATCCAGAATACAAATATAGCATATTATCTGAGTAAAATTGATATTTGATGAATGTGAAAACATTTTTTTATGCTTATATAACAAAGCTCCATTCATCTCAATCTTAAAGAAAAATATTCAATTCCCCAACAGTCTTTTGTTCAGCTTGAATGACATGACTCGAAGTCAAATGTTCGAATATGCCATCAACACCCAGTCTATTTTCACCCACCCATCTCAGACAAAAGCCTCTTCCCAAAACCCTGAAATCGAAATCTTTCGCAGCATTTTTCTCTCTTCCCGTGATTTATGCCATTTCATTTCAGTTCTCATCCATCTGTTAGAAAATTGACACTTCATTGCATAACAGTATCTTAAAGTTCCCCTAGAATCCTCTTTCTGTTTCAGTCAATTTTTTTTATTATTTCACCACTTCTATTCTGAAATCCATTTTTTTTTTGTCCTCGAAACGTCATTCGATAAAAGATTTACCGATTTTGTTCAACGGCGCATCGCCACATATCGTTTTGAGATGGAGTATCGGATTCACGTTAAGGCTACATCGAAATAAAACAAAAACAACTGGTAAACAAGGCAACCCACATAGAATGTTAGCATGATAATTGATGATGTCGTTTAAGCTCTTCCCGCATAGAAAGCCGTTCAAAGAAACACGGAGAGGGCAAGTCGATATTGTGAACTGTTAGTACGATGACCAGATAAACCAATATACTATTGTCGACTGCTTTCTCATTTGTAGAAAGCAGTACTTAAATAACAAACATTGGAGTATGTAATACATGCACGGGTCCCTCAACTTCCAGGAATCCTTTCTATTACGACTATTGATTGGAGGAAAGGGAGGGATGTATCTGCTCTACATGATATGAATTGGAACATTAGAACAACCCCACACACTGTTTCAAGGACAAACCAAAATAATGCATCTTGTGTGCTACCATATTCACCTGAACAAGAATCGAAGATTTTGCACGAAGTTAGTTTAGTTCAGAAATGTAATTCTAAATTCCAATTGGAGAACAATTCTGCAAACACGCAGTAAAATTCCATACTTGGAAAATGTATGTTGTTCAAGATTTGTTTTCCATCAATGCTTCCACATTTATATAAGAAAATGATGACTAGCTTCTTCAAGTAAGCTGACGAAAGCTTCTATTGAAACAATTTGCTCCTTTATTGTATAAATTTCTATGTTTAGACAAAAGATTCTTTGAGAATTGTAATTTATCTCGACTCACTGGTATGTTAATTCTAATTTAGAAAATTTTTTCTAGTAACAAATTTCTCCAAAGTGCCTTTTCTTAACTCTATGTAGGATTTATATTTAAATACTTTTATTGCAGGAATATACGTTGATGTATTTTTTTCTTGCGTATTAGAAAACCTTTAAATCCATCCAAGTAACTCTTGTCATAAGCTTTTTCCATAAAGTTTATATTTCTTTTCAATTGTGAAACTTTTATTGAAATTTATTTCAGTATAGTATATCTTTCATTGAAATAATGTCACAAATATTCATTAGAAAATTATATTTCAATTCCAAAATGGAAGCTTTCTGAATTATTGCAAAAACGTGTTAATTCAATGAGTCATTAATTTAGTTTATACACACATATATATATATATATATATATATATATATATATATATATATATATATATATATATATATATATATATATATATATATATATATTATATAGTCCAAAGACTCTTTTTGTATCTATTGAACTCCAATTTCTTCCTTCTTAGGCTAGCAGGTTTTACAACTTTTTCTCTTGGTTTCTTATTTTTTTTTTATTAAAATATATATATAATATATATATATATATTCAAACAATTAACTAACCCCCAATTCTTTTTTCCAAGAAAATTTTTTTGAAATTGAAAATTTTAATTTCTAATTTTTTTTAGGTTGGGTTGTTTTTTATGTAAAGAGTAAATAAAAATTTTAAAAGCAATAAATACACCTTCACTTTTTTGTATTAATTTTATTTCTTCCATATTACGTTTCCAAATAAATACCATGCTTATACTTACAATAACTAACTTGACCTGTCAGTTTTTTGTAATGTATTTTCGAAATAAGTTATTTTTTTATTAAGTTAATAAGTTTAGTTGTACAATTATAATGAAAAAAGATAGTTACATCTTTGAAACTTGAAATGGACCAATTCATTCAAATCCTACTATTTATTGGTAAGTGTGAGGGGAAGTTATGTTAATGTCGCACTCTAAAGCAACAGGAGGCCTATTGGAGACTGACTTCGTAATTTTGAACCTCAGTCAAGCGACGAGGACGACCCCTTCTAATAGCTATCTACCACACCACACCAACTGGTGGGCATTAAGCCTCAATACGTTTAGCATGCATCGGCCTTATCTACGCGTGAGATTTTCAGTGTTACTACGATACTAACACAAGAAGTCTGGACATGTGCCATAATCATATAAATCGGAATTGAAAAAAAAAGTTTCATTTTCTGTAAATGACCTATTTGCAAAAAATATATCAATGGCATAGGGGCAACAGTAAAAGAATTTATAATGTATGTACAATATTTCTAATTTTTGGAAAATGAATGACTAATATATGTTTAAGTTATGTGTGTATTAGCTTCAAGTTACATTCGTAAATTTTTATTAAAATAAGTGTAATTGTTCATGGTCATTTATGTTACTCATCATGCTTTATAACTTCAACTAATGTTTTACATAACTAAGCATAAAATAAATTGACATTAATTTCTAAATTCAATCGTCAATAAAGGAGGAAAAAATTTACTCTGAAAGAACATTTCTAACATTTTTTTTAATCCATACAATTTTGAATATTTTATTAAATTAATATTTCAGCAGCGTAAATATTGTGGCTTTATTGTTTGGATACATGTTAAATTATTTAAGTGCATTCTGAATATATATATATATATATAGTATATATATATAGAGAGAGAGAGAGAGAAAATAGGACGTAATTATATAATTATGAGTAGCATAATTACTACAATATAATTAAAAAGAAATCTGGAAGATGGAACATGTAATCATTTTAATACAGTACTGTTACGTAAGACTTTTTTTTTTTATAATTCTTCTGTGGGGAAAAAACCGTAAATGTATTTTTTGTATGTCTCCTTATATCACTTATTGAGGAAAACTATGATACATTATAGATATATTTTTTATTTATAACGTCAATTTTGTATTAATTTGAGTTTAATACAAAATTTAAAATATTATTAAACTGAAAGGCAAACTAATAATATATCACTACAAACTTGTCTTATGTTTATTTATTTAATAAAAGTTGAGGAATTTTGTATATTTAATTTTAATATTGTAATATTATAAAATACATGAAGTTTTGTTTTTATTATAATTTTTCTTATCTTAACCACAGTTTACCATACTTTTAAAATAATTGATATTGAATTAAAAAATTCAACATTAATAAAAAAATTCAGACTGTATGATAAATAATTCAATGTGAATAGGAAAAATATGACGTTAAAAAAATTTTTTTATCGTAATTAAGAATTTTTAAATATAATATATTGTTTAAAATAATAATTTTTTTATTTGTCAGATGTATAACAGTAATCAAATGTATGGAGTGTTTTCTAAATTCTGAAGAATATGATTAGTTATATGAATTAATTATTTATTATTTCTGCTTTAAGAGAATTTTCTTAAAAGGTTACGTATAATTTAGTTATGAAGCAACTGATTAAAAATAAGACAAAATGTTTTTTTAAGTAATTTAATAATAGAATATCGTGAGAAAAACACACATATTATTCTTTTTTTTCATTTGATTTAAAATTAAATTTACTGAAGTATTATTTTAAATTATTATTAGTTTTTTAAACCATTTTTGCCGCTTTTCTGAAACGAAATAAATCGATTGCTCAGATGACGACAGATTCATTTTTTTTTTCGGTATGTTTTCAATAAAGGACATTTAAAATGAGAAATATACGGATAAAATAAATTTACAAGGAGTATAATTTTGAATGGAATTGAACACTTAATCATACTAACGCATTATTGTCAAATTCACAAAGTACAAAATGAACCATTTATTATATAAATATATATATTATACCTAATAAAATATTTTGCTGAAAGTTTCTAAAATAGAAGTGAATTATTCATTTGACTCAGAATTGAAAAAATAAAGATGTTTATTCAAGATACAAAAGTCAAATTGAAATTTTAATTTTATTTTTCGTTCATTTCATTTTTATCATAAATAGACTCATTTGTCCTTATTTTCATTACATTTATTTCCTTTAAAATAGCTCCCATAATGTGAAATTTGAATTTCAATTCAAAAGAAGGAAATGTTTCATTACAAAGGTTTTCAATACAAATATTTCAAATTTAATGTTGCATTAAAGTAGTGTAAAAAAATATTGAGTTCATTTTAAAGACTTATAAACCTTAGCTGCCTAAA
Organism: Trichonephila inaurata madagascariensis; assembly: GCA_019973955.1. Taxonomy (NCBI): domain Eukaryota; kingdom Metazoa; phylum Arthropoda; class Arachnida; order Araneae; family Nephilidae; genus Trichonephila; species Trichonephila inaurata. The sequence continues at coordinate 20,484 of BMAV01014486.1, forward strand.
TTTTATTCAGAGAAATACATTTTTAGAATGTACGCAATACATCAAAATGCATATTAAAATATACAATTATTAATGTTTCAAAAGTAAAATACTTCATAAAATTCGAAGATTTTTTTAAGGCTATTAATGATGAGGTTTTTCAATAAACATCTAAAATCCTAAGATATTTACTTATTTAAATGAATTATTTAATTTAATTATAGCGATTTTGTTTGACGAGCAAGTAATTCTAAATTCTGTTTAGCACTATTAACAACAATCTTTTTGTGTTTTTTTAAAATTATAGTACTCGAGCCATGCTAAAATTTCTAGGAAAACTTTTAAGTACAAGTTTTAGACATATTATTGTCTTTTTTTTTTAAGTATGAAAATATTTGAACTATCCTTAAAGTTCGGTGATATTGAAAAAAATAAAACTAAGAATATAACAGAAAGAGAAAGAAAGACGTAAATATCGATATATCCGGTCTTGGATTTCCACTTTCGAAATGCAAAGTTTTTATACAAAATGAATTTTAAATAAGCATATTTATAAAATATGAGAAATAAAAAATATTCGAAAAAGGAATAAATAAAAATAATTACTTAATTAAAGATAATTTGTGTAAAATTAATAAGCTTACTAAATGTATCAAAGAAATATGCTTGAAAAATTATTAATTTATTCTTTTTTAGAAAATAAAAATATTTTACAAAAAAAAATATATATTTACATAATTTATTTTCAAATTTAGTATCTTTCATTTTTATAGTAGAACATAGCTTGTGGGACTCTAAGTTACCTTTATTTCATGCCTCAATAATGCTCTTGTGGTTTCAGTGATATAAAAATTAAGAGTGAGTGATTGTTAGGGTTAATGAGACTATTAAAACTATGAGAAAAAAAACTCACTTGCTCAAACAAATAGAAAAAAGTATACCTTTAGTAATTATTTATGTTTTAAAAATAAAATGTATTTCTGCTAAGGGATATTCTGATTTCACAATAAGTCTCTCTAAATTAAATAAAGTTAATTTCTACTATATTTAAGCTCATAAAAAACGTGTTAATGTGACAAACTCTATGACAATTTATTTACTATAATTAAATGGTAGAATTCATTTTTTAACTTATGACTAATTTGAAAAGGAATTGTCTAAAATATGCGAATAACTAAAAAAAAATGAAAATAGAGTTAATCATGCATAGAAAAATAAAACAGATATAGCAAATGCTAATTTTGCTTAGAATTTAAAAATATATATAATGGTGCGAAGATTTTGGATGCGAAAATTTAATAAACTTATCAGTAAAACATGAACGGTAGTAAGAAATATCTATTAATCGATCAATTACTATTTACATATATAGCTGACTTGATAAGAAATATAACGGGTTGATTAAAACATTGAAATGTATTTCTTTTACAGATGCATTTACAAAATATTTTTTAACATGTGATTGGAGCTCAAATGGATCGTGTACAAAATCTCCGCAGCTGAGAAAAGTTGTCATTCAATAACTAGGTGACAGTGAAGCTAAGGCTAATTTGTGATAAAATGTGCTTAATACGAGAATTTTCTGGGGAAAACGCTCTTCGTGCAGCAACAATTTCTATTCACAAGTGAGTCAATGGACATATCCCAACGTTATGACATTTTTGGATATAGGTGTAATGACAGGGGAAATTTGTCTGCGAGTGCAAGTTATATATTGGAAGCGGGCTTCCTAAGAAGCACTAAGATTACTTCTTGAGCCCAATTTGTGAATAGTCAAAAAAGTATAATCCTTTCTCTCCCAACACGATAAATTTCTCGTGAGGTCCTGTTGGTCAAAGAGAAGAGCTAATTTAATATGTGGGTCTTCTCAACTTCAGTGGACAATAAGATGGGTTTCGTTTACACGATCATGTACTGAGAACTACAGTATCGGAAACGATAATTCATAACGGTATAATGCGAGCTTAATAGAAATTTATAAATTAAAAATATTACCAGTAACTGCCTTTTTATTTAATCAAGATCATCTACGGTAGATGAATAGCTGTCCAAATCATATATATAAGGCATCACTCAGAGCAATAACGGTCCATTCATGAGCTGCGATCAACCTGTTCGTTTATATTTAGATATGAAGCAGTTGGTGCAATGAATCCAATCCACACTCGACTCAGTTGTGACACTTTATACAACATTTGAAAGTGGGATAAGAACATCAAATGAATTTTTTGTCAGGAGTAAGTTTACCTCAGGATGACATAATGCTGCACTCAGCCACATCTAACGTCTTTAATACTATTTAAAGTTGAATCATGCAACTCACCTTTCAGATTTATTTTCTTGTGATTACACAGTTGGTTTGCTCCCTTCAAAATTATCTGAAATGTTAGCATTTGAGCTGCAATCTGTGCATGGTACTATAGAAAAAGTGGGTTGTAATATAAATCATCATCCATTTTTTCAAGTGTGGCATAAAAAAACTTGAATCACATTACGACAGATGCCTATACAATAGAGGTTCAGCCTGTCGTATCAATCAACCCGTTGATTGATTCCAAGTTTAATTGTTATTCATTTATCTACGTAGGGTCTATTTAACACAATAATATATGTGTAATTTATCATGCAACATTGTATTCATATTTTACATTAAAGCCTTCAGTTATATCTCTATACACACAATAGATATTTTACTACGAAATATTTATAATTTAACAAATGTATAAATGACTGTTGTATTGAATAAATACAACAATCTGCCTTTCAAGTCATACTTTTGGTTGCAAATTTCAATATTTATCATAACACAAATAATCTGAATTAAAGGAAATATTTGTTCACATTTTATTTTAATTTATAGTTTTGAGGACGTATTATTGGTTACAATAACTGCAAAAAACCCCTATCACCTAGTATAAAAAATAATAGTCAATAATTTCATTACTAGTCGGTAAAAAATTGAACCAGCATCACTTTGAAGGTACGTTTCTTAAAGCGTCACTGATTGAATAAAATAATGGATTGCTGAGGGTTGTATTCAATTTTTTTGTATATGTGCTTTACTTTCTTTTCGTAATGACCTCTTTGATTAATTGAGATCATTGAATAGCTTCAGGGTAAGTTATCATTAGTTTTTTAAACTTAGTGTTTGCTAAGAAACATCCATTGTTTATTTTATTCTTTCCTAAACTGTAAATATGTGGTAAGAACATGTAAACTTAAAGAAAAAATACGTATAATAAAAAAAAATACCAGCCAGAAAAAGAATCTTAAACATTGGCATAGAAGTAAATACTGAAATAATTCTTTCAAAATTAAAACAAAATAATTTTCTAAGATATTTAATGTGATTTAAAAAGTTATATTTTATATATATTTATTTAACATTTATGACTGTTCAAAATAATGTTAGGGCTACTAACAAAATTCAGGATTAGTCATTTATGTAACATTTAATTTCGGCAAACTATATGTATAAACATACAAGTCTCACAAGAAAGTCCCTTAACCGGAAAGTACTTGTAAGCGGAGAGAGGTACAGATATGCATGTGAGGTTAAAATATAGTAAAAGGACCATACCGGACATAATGTAAATAACAGCAGTGACTCCATAGAGGTACTTTGGATGATAACATTGCAAATCTAAAGTTAAAAAAGATAGAGCAAAATTTCCAAATAGAAAGTCTTGGAACATAAGGTAACTATAACGAAACGACAACTAGCTTCTCACAGATAAAATAAATTAGACTTTTCTCCAACATTGTTTAGTTGGGCGATACAACGTTTCACTATATTAGATTACAAAAAGACATAATATCCATTACTCAGAGTTGGAAAATGTCTGGTGAGGACTACACACTAGATACCAAATGTGCTGGTTTATTAACATGCTAAGTTGTATCTGTTAGACGGATTGTAAACTGGAGCTCTGTTGTACGAAGGTATATTAATCTGGTACATAAATCTGAAAGAAATAGTTATATTTTTGTTGCTTATGCCACTTGATCGACTGTAACATCAGATCAAAGTCCACGAAATTCATCGTGGCTGAGGTCTAGATTTTTACGCCTGTCGTTAGCCTTAGCTTTGAGCACCATGCAGGTGTACTATTTTGCTCAGTTTCACCCAAACTTTGAAAGAAAACACCTTGGGGTGGTCAGGGGCCTCCCAACTCTCTTCCACTTCCACCAACCTCACGAGAGGACATGCGTCTCTAGGGTTATTTAGAGTAGCCCCTATGCCGCGAAAGTACTATACATTTACAAACATCCATGTCTTCTCCGGGATTTAAACCCAGGCCCTACATCATCGCAGATTCACTAATTACTATACCGGATGGACAGCAAGAACAACAAATTGTTGTAACTATTATAAGGTATATCATATCTAACTTTGTAAGTGATATTCCCTTGTTTGGGCATTACGTTCCCACAGGACTGTGTCCCTGCTCACCAGATAGCTGAAGTGCAAATCTTTGTCAAATATACTTTTGGACAAGAAAATGCCAGGTGTGGTGGTATTGATAAATGACCTCTATGATCGCTTGGCGACACTCAGTTTGATTTCTTCAAGTAGAGTTACATAAAAATGAGGCTTATGCAACTTCGCATATGAATGTACTAGGTCTACGTCTTTGTCTTAAAAATAATTGCAATAGTGTGAAGCATATCTTCCAGGCTGAGAAATTTGCAAGCATAATTACTTTTCGAATATAAATGTCTCTCGTGTGCGACGGCGAAATTCTCGAATATAATCGACATCAACTTGTTATAATTTTTGACAGTTTGTCGTTGGACTTTTTCCGTGTAATATCATCAAATAATTTTGGCGCAAGCAAACTGTTTTGACGTATTTTATGCCATGCATTCTTTATATTTTTTCATGCTTAATGCTGTTCCTTTAAAATATTTACTCGGAATGTAAAGGTTTGATATTGAACGTTTTGGGGTACACATGCAACACTTTATTTTATCCATTAGAACCAGATGTTTTTTCGTACTAATTATGACTTTTTAAAACTTTCTAATTCAAAATGTCACTTTTTATCTTTTCCCTTTTGATTTTCAATGCTTTTCTTCAAAAATTTGCCTTTAGGAACGTTGCGGTCGGTTGCATTGGACATAGGCACTTTACTATACCATGAACTCACTTGCAAAGCTGTAGCTCTCTTCTTTCACAGATATTTTAGGCTAAGAGATTTACCTATGCACCCTGTGCATGCATATTTCACATGAAAACTTTACATTGTATAATATTAGCATTTATAAGAACTAACTATGCAAAGAAAAACTAAAAGTTAGATTAATCTTCTAATGGTTAAAGATTTAATGAGATGCTAATCCAAAATTGTCGAGTACTCATACAAATGTAGTATATTTTACAGATTTTACGTTTTATAATCGATAAGTACTTTTAAGGGCATCAATTGAAAATAGTTGACCGATGCATCACAAAGAATAAAACAAGTTTCGTCAACCTTATGTTAAAGCATACTTAACTAAAGTAGTTTTAAACTCCTACAAGTTTGTTCAAAACCATCTTTATTTCAAAACGCTCATGTTTCCTTTCAGCTACACATTTTTCATAAGGTAGAGTTGTAGGGAAGGCTATATGTATTTTTACATCTGAAAAATGCGTACATGAACACTATTCCAAAAATTCAAGAGATACTTGCTTCAGTGCGAATAGCGAATAAATTATAAAAATACTATGCATACATTATTTGAGTATGCACGCATTCGTTATACATATTTAAGATATCAAACTGAGTTTCTACTTGATCAAATCAATTTTATAAATAAAAGAAAAAGAACCATCGATCAATATACTATGATTAAAACATCCTGTGAACAACGTGTGTCAAAATAAAATTACATAATTTTCTGTAAATAGATTGCAAAGATTTACGATTTTTAAAATTTTAAGTAATAAATTTCATGTTTTTGTAATTCGGTAATAGTAAAATACACAACGTTTTAACAATTAATAATGACTCCAGGTATGAAATAAGAAATTTTCTCTACTTTTTGTGGCAAAAGCATCGTCAATATCATGAAGTATTGTTATTTTCGTCGATATACCTTCCATGAACAAATTATTAAATGTACTCTATATTTTTTCCTCAAACATTCTTTTTTTTTTAAGGTTGATGTCCATTACAAATTACACATACGCTTGCTGTGTAAAATATAATAAAAAGTATTGAATTTAGTAAAAGAAAACTTATCCAGAAAAAAAAAGTCTTAAAAAAGTATCTCAGTCTTTTGTGAGAAAGAATATCGCGTTTGACATTTTTGTGAATTATTATTTCTACGCTTTTGTCAACTACACGTAAAAACTGGAGTCCTCGAATTTAAATCTTGAAGGTATCTTGAAATTGCTCAAATCTAAAATCTGAATCGTTTTTCTAAGCTCTCTACAGAGAGTTACTTAAGCAAAAAATAAATAAAAAGCGCACACGCATACTTTTCGGGTACAAAAGAGAGTAAATAGAAGAAAAGAGTATGAATTATAAATGGATTTAAACATAATCGAAAAACCTAGTCTATTGAGTGCATAGCCTAGAGCACTTTCGTCCTTAAAAGGACTACTTTAAATATTTAAGTGTAAACTGTAGGAAAAAAAAGAAAGACTTTGAAGTAATCATCGTTATTCAAAAATTCTTTAAATAGTTGAGGCCTCAAAAACTATTCTAAAGTATTCCCGACCAACTCATAAAATCTTAGTTATGAGATGATTTATTTTTTAAAGTATATGTGTGTTAGTTTTCCTTTCAAAATTTTATGAATGGATTTATCATTTTAACAAGCAAGAAGCTGCACTACCAATTAAAATTTGAATAATAGATAAAAAGTCTTGCAGTTTAAGCTGCGTAGCTATTTGTTTAGTAATGTATCCGTTCATATTAGCCTAACATTTTATTTTATGGGATATTCAGAGTGTGCATTTATAAAACCTTACAAGGAATAATAGGAAATCTTATTCTCGTTAAGATAAGGGTTTTTTTTGTATTTTATTTTCATAGACATTGTTTTATTTATGGCAATCATTAAATAAAATTTACATTTTCTTTTATTTAAAAATACTGTAGAATACTTAAGGTATCTGAACACGTTGGAAATGACCAATTTCGGTCAAAACAGATACTTTTTGCTTTTTATTTTATTGAATAGAACTATCTTTTGGCCTTAAAAAACATACATTTTTAGTTTTTACGCTTCCCACATTGGCCAAGTTACAATCAATTTTATGAAATTAGAAAAACTGGAGGTGGGTCTTTGATCTACAAGAAGTGGATTTTAAGTTGCTCAAAATATATTATGGCGAGTCTGATAACTCAAAATGTTACAAATGCATTTTTATAAAATTTATTGAACATGATATTTATGTCATTTTCTAGAGAATGTACTAAAATAAGTTATTATTGTATGAATACATTTCTAGTTTCGGCTTGGTATTTAAATAATGGTCTCATAAATAATGCCACATTTGTTATAATGTTGTCATATTCAATCAGCTCTAAAATTTTCAAATTTTAATAAAACATAAAATTTAATACAAGTTCTAGATAAATGCATTTAATTTGTTTTAGTATTACTTTTTTCACTAATCGCTTTTAAGTTTTTCAAAAATATTGGTAAAAGTTCCCTTTTAATTGTGATTTTTGCAAATTGTTGACTTTATTTAAGAAAAGAAAAATTGTATAAGTTAAATATCAGTATTTATTGGTATTCATTCTTAAGAAAAGCTTCTATTATGTTTTAATACTGCTGTTTTGTAAAAAAAAGTACTCCAAACGTGTTCGGATACCTTAATTGATAAAAAAATTAAGAATTTTAAAGATGCGAAATAAAATATTCGATAAATAATTATAGTAAGAAGAGTTATTCTAATTATCTAAGAAATTCTGAAAGGTAGCATAATACTTTTACTAAAATGAGAAAGAGAACTGAAGTTCACAGTTAATATTCAAAATAACAAATCAAGATATTCACTTTACTTCTGATTTATCTTTCATTCGTTACGTGCTCTTTACATATGAATGTTGTCGGAAAGAAAAAATTATATTACAAACCCGATTACTATCCTTCAAAGAATAACTAGCGATAGTTATAGACATCGATATTTATAATGAACGAAATAAAAAAAAGCGTTTGTTATTCATGGAAAAGGTAGAACACACTGTTCAGTAAATTCTGTAATTAAATATTTCCAGAATAAAGGATTATTACTTATAGAAATGTGTCTTCCATGAAAATTGAACATTATAACAAACAAGTCCTTAAATATACTGAAAAAACTAGTATTACTACAATAGAAGGAAAGAAAAAAATTATATTACAAACCCGATTACTATTCTTCAAAGAATAACTAGCGATAGTTATCGACATTGAAATTTATAATGAACGAAATAAAAAAAAGCGTTTGTTATTCATGGAAAAGGTAGAACACACTGTTCAGTAAATTCTGTAACTTAATATCATTTCCAGAATAAAAGGATTGAATATAGAAATGTGTCTTCCATGAAAATTGAACATTATAACAAACAAGTCCTTAAATATGCTGAAAAAACTAGTATTACTACAATAGAGGAATGTGAATTATTCGATATGACAAAAAAGTATCTAGAAACTTTACGTAATGAAAATAAATGTACTTAAAATATGTACACATCTAATGCTATTCGATTGTATGTTTCAAACATAAGTTTTAAAAATATGTATTTTTCAATTAAAAAAAATAAAGATTCCTTTTTCAAACATTTCACAGGTTAAAAAAAATTTTATTTTTAAATTTAGTATCAAATTTTGTTTTATATATTCAATCTCAACTTTTTACTGTTTTGTTTATTTTTAAGCAAATCTAAGTTCCCCAATAAAAAATAGGAAAACTGATTTTTCAATGTAAAGATAATGTAGTATAGCTCTGGAAACTATCAACATTGCATAAACTTTTAATTAAAATTTTGAAAAAAAAATTAAAATGTTTTTGCGTAATGTGGTGAGTCGTGAATAGTTATTCATTTTAATATGGCTTACAATGGCTTAGATTGCAGTTGAAAGATTACATGGGAAACAGAAGAGGAAATACCATGCTTACTTATTAAAATATTTTAATAATACTACCCCTCCCCCTTTCGAAGTGTAATACCCAATGTCTAAAGTGTTATATTATATATATATATATATATATACATAAATATAAATATTGTACGTATATGTTGGTCTTATTCTGCAATCAAAAAAATATTATTACTTCCGTCAATATGTAACAATGCATTCCTTAAATTCAATACCTTAGATTAGTAGCATACAGAAAATAATACATTCGCTTCCAAAATGTTAAGCACAGCGAGGAAAATGCTAATTTACGTAAGCCAATCAGAATTGAAGAGGATGCAAGAGGTAGATGAAAGTATGCAAATATGTTAGGTAATTGCCAATTGTGCTTTCATGTCAAGAAATATGCAAAAGGCAGTTTTATTAGTAGCCAGCTTTATGAAGGGTAACAGAAGTTGATTGTAAGTGCTGATAGAAGGTGTTTAAAACTTTCATACAATTTGTTTTCAAGACATACGTATTACTATGACTTCTAGAAAACAAATGGAAGATTCTGAGCCCTGGCGTGCTGTGGGGCGCATTGAAACAGGGCAGCCGATCACAGATGTTGCTCTTTTCTGCGACATTCATCATTCTGTAATGTCACGTTTATGGAAACAATTCCAAACCACACAGACAGTTGTCCGAAGGCGGTCACCCAAGGGTTACAACCCTCACGAAAGTTCGATATATTGCTATTGTAGCCAAGCGGAATCGCAGAGCGACCTCCACGCGGTGACATCTATGGTTACAGCGTCCATTGGTAGGGCTATATCTGCAGCTACTGTACACCGAAAATTACATATGAATGGACTGTATGCCCGAATACCTCGAGTTTTTGTTACTCTATCGGTCCAATCAAGAGGGGCACGATTGAAGTGGTGCTGGGAACATGGCGATTTGACTGTGCTGACTGGGGCAATGCCATGTTTACTCATGAGTCAAGGTTTTCTCTTCAGCCAGATGACAAGCGTATTAGGATATGGCTTAAACAAGGAACACGCAATCATCCCCAAACATCACCGAACATTACGCATTCCGAGGCGGAAGCATTATGGTGTGGGCAGGGATTTCATTAGGATACCGCACCGACCTACACATTTTTAAACGGGGTTCCATGACGGCTGGTCGGTATCGAGATGAAGTTCTAGAACACTTTGGAGATTGTACGCTGCAGCAATTGGTACTACTTTTGTTTTAATGGACGATAACGCACATCCGCATAGAGCTGACATTGTCGATGACTACCTGGAGAGAGAAGAGATTGCGCGTGGGGCGTGGCCAACATATTCGCCCAACCTTAATCCCATTGAAAATCTTTGCGATGCTCTGGGCCGTGCAGTATTTTCACGTTCCACAGCTCCAGCCACTCTTATTAAGCTGGAAACTGCTCTACAAGAAGAATGGCTGTTACTTAATTCTGCGGTGGTTGACCACCTAAATGAAAGCATGGTCAGAAGGTTTTAACTTTACGTACAGATGAGGAGGTTCACATACCCTATTAATATCCTTTTTTTCATTTTATGCTGTTTATTTTCACTTTATACATAATTCTGTTTAAGTCTCAAGTATGACATCTGATAACTTACAAAAATTTAATATTTTTTTCATTTCTGTATATAATTATTGATTTTGTTTTATGTATAAATATGTATGCTACTTTACTGCCAAATTTTGTGTCAATCAAATAAGTATTTGTAGAATTTTTTTTTGCATTTTACACATCTTCCCTTCTTAACTTTTGGAATGGAGTGTACATACGTCACACATGTGGATCTCGAATATTCAATACTTGGTTTTCCTAAGGGGGCAGGGAAAATGGATGATATGCAAATCTGGATGAACTTTTTTTGGTTTATTCTTAAATATATACTTAAATTTGTATTTTTTACGAGACATTCACAAACTACGATTTTAATAAATAGCAAGCTTGAAAATGAGAAATTTGATATGGATATTTTTATTAAACTTTTATTTATAGTGTATAAAAATATTTATAATGACCCACATCATATATACTTTTTTATTTTGCCAGATATAATTAAACGGAAACTTGAAGCTTAGAATGTAAAAAAAATTGTGTTACATACATTTATTGCAAGACATCTGTTTTTAAGTTATAACTTAAAGTATTTCTTGACATATTCACATTTCACGTTATTTTCATTTATCAAATTCAGGATTAATATTTAATAATGGGCTTTTATAAGATCTATATTTGTTGAGAATCGGCAATATCAATTTTGTTTCCATGTATACAAAAAATCTTTTTTGGGTCTAAGACAAAGTACAATCATAATTTGTTAAACATCATTAAATACATTAAAAAAAAATTAATAGTTAAAATTTGATATAAAACACTATAACAATGCTTATATATAGCTACAATCAATATTTAACTATCTTTCCTAATGATTTCTTACCTATAATTTTATATATACTTCAAAATTCCATGCATTTCGAAAACTGAATAAATGCTGTTTAAGGGAATATGTTCGCCGACTATATAAAATTTTAAAACTTCTATATAAGCGAAGATAAATTGATCATTATGTATTATATGGGCATACGCTTCTCTCTATATGTGTTTTTCTTTTATAATAATTATTTTTGTAAGATGTTAAAATAACTATTTATTATTTCTATACTTTAAAATTATTAATATTGAACACAATCTCATCAAATTTACATCATACTAAAGATATGCATTATTTGCATGATTTATCTGTACAGTGTTTCATGAAATTTCACAATAAGAATTCAACTATTATTATTTTAAATATTTCTGAAAAATAAAGAAGTTAATTTACTATGGTTTTTTGGAATAACTAAAATGAATTTTCTATTGAAATATACGCATTTTACAACACATGATTTCTTGAAATGTCTATAGCTGTATTTATTTATTTTTTTGCAATAAATTTTAAATTAATTTTAAAAATGATGTTTTTAAATATTATAAATACAATGCATTGCATGTAAATATGACAAACTTCATACACAACTCATTACATTTGGTTTATTCATAGAAAAGGCTGCCTGGCGCATACTTTGAAATTTTAAAGCTTTTTAAATCTGAAACAGTTAATCAAATTCCAAAGTAGATTTTTCATTTAAACAAACATAATGTAATAATGATAAAAAAGTTTTATTTTGCAGTTATATAAAAATATATAGGCTTTTTTCTTAAAATTAGTTGCAAATAAATATTATTAAAAAACATGTTTATTATATTCTCTGATAATAAAAAATAAAACCCAGTATTGTAATGAAAATCTATGAATGAGAAGGAGCTTTAATATCAAATAATTTATCTTAAAAAGGAAAAGAACAAAGCATATCTCCCTACGAATAAAAGTCTGGTTCTACACATGAAATATTCGTTGCAACATTGCTCTTTGAATAACTTGCGTGTCATTGCTATCCTTGAACTACATTCTTTTAAATATGAAAATCGTATTAGACACGCAAGAAAATACTACATTGCAAATGAAGAACTAATAACTTCCTTTTCAAAGTATCTCAAAAAATCTTCAAATTATGTGTAGAAAAATGATTTAAAATATTTATTTTACATTAGCCTTTTTATTTTTTTTTTCTGTATAATCAAACACAATTATTTTGTTAAATCAAAGGCATAACAGATTTTATTACAATAAAAAAACAGAGGTTGTTACTAATTTCAGATAACAATTAAAAACAAATGCACAATAATTTCAATTTCTTAGTTTTATAATACATTTATTGATTTTGTATGCATACTAAACAGACATTTGATTTTTTCTTGAGAGTTTTATAAACAATTTATTATTTTTTTAAAAAATAAAATATAAGGAAATACTAGAATGAATTAACCACAATTATTAAATTCTCCGAATATTTTTTTACGTAAAATACCGAAAATATTTTATGATTCTTCATTACTGTGATAAACCACAATAAATGCAATTAAATTTCAGCTCTATGCAATTATATTTTAAAATAAATTTCCATACATTGTTTATCAAATTAAAAAATAGTTGTATTTTCAATGTGATACATATACATCGCAAAGTAAAAATTCAGATTTCAATATATAAATACATGTTTATGTTTTTAATTACAACTTAATGTTTTACATGCTCACAGTTGAATTCATTTAGTGTTTTTTTTTTTTATTATTTCACTTTAAGAGTGCAACTTTATTTTTCAGGAAACGTTTTACGGATAAGTGACCAGCTTATCACTGGTGTGATTATCTAATATATCTATGGAAATTTATAAGCTTTATAATATAATTTGAATACTGTATATCAAATAAAAACATCCAACTCATTAAATGTACAAAATAAGAATATTTCTGAAGTAAATTTATTTAACTCGATAATGAACTCAATAAGAGAAGGAAAATCATTTATAATGACGAAATTTAAAAACTTACCCATTTCTTTGCCGAGATTCAATGAAGTAAACGCCGTTACTAACAATAACACCATCCAAAACTTCTGTTCAAGTTGCATAGTTAAGCAGAAATCAATTAAACAACAATATGAAAATATTTAGAATCCAGTTTTACGTTCCTGTTTCGAGTCACAAGAGTGTCTTAGAAGAAGTAGGTAGACTAACACAATTATTTTTTTACAAATGATTATTAGTAAACATTTATAAATATATCTATTGCTAAGGTTTTAAACATCGATAACAATTCTTCAACAAAATGTCAGTTCTTGATATTACAAATGAAGTGCAATCAGTTAATGAAATAATAATTGCACTCGCTAAGACTGAAATGTGATAAGTAATGAAAGTATTCCGTTTTCAAGCCATTCATTAACAAATCAGTATCATAGATTACCCCTTCATCAGTACCATGTGATATTCCATCGAAGGTTTAACAGGTGGTATCAAGATGACACAATTTGTTTCTTTAATTAATAAAACAATTTCATCAACATAGTCCAATATCTGTTTAAAATTCTCCAAAAAATTTCAATTTGGCACGAAACTCAGTTGCCCGTGAAACAAGCACTGAGTATCCCACATTTTTAATTGTTTGCAAAAGGGAGATCAGAACGATTTGCTAATCTGGTTTCCTCCTCCGAACAACGATCGCGCAACCGAAAGCGTGGAATCCGAAACTCCGTGAAGAAACCGAATGATCTCTCGACAACCACCGGTCTCTAAGATATTGACACTTCCGCTAGGTGGCGCGCTGTTCCGGGACAATTGTGTCATTTATCTTAATAGGGTTCAGAAGCGAAACGCTAAATTTTGCTGGATTTTTGGATACACATATCCATTTTTATATAAAAAAAAATTCCAAGTTTAAAGTAATAGTTTTTGAAATAAAGTACTTGAAAAATAAATGCCATCTTCCCCCATCGTTTTCCTTTGTCAAAAACTTTCGAAGAAAAAACGTAAAGTAATGTAGTCTTTCAGCGTAATGTTAAAGGAAGAATACTCAGAAAAATTAATAAACATTCTAAATCTTGAAAATACTAATAGTGGAATATTGAATGTATTGAAATGAAATACATATTTATTTTAAAAGGGAATTGAATAACATGAGATTTAAATTCAAAAGAGACGTAAAAACGAAACATAATAACTATTCAACTTTCTTACAATTTTAGAAATATTTTAGATGCTTCTTTTATGTACCTCTATTTTAAATTTTGTTTCAGAATGCATTAAATATACATCAGTTTCCATATATCACAATTTGTATTCATTTTGGTTTTTAAAAGAATTTTATCGGAATATTCAGACAATAAAATTTTAAAATAAAGCTTTAAAATTCTTAAAATTTATCCGACATTTGCAAAATATATACTACTTTCAGACATTTTGTTGAATTGTTTCAATTGTTAGGTATATAATTTACATTTGTTTTCCTTGAAATACGTATATATATATATATATATATATATATATATATATATATATATATATATTATTGCAAAATTTCTGACCGAGTATTATGATTGTAATTGCTACATATATTACTTTTTCAGATATTTTCTTATAAAATATATTTTTGTTATATTATTTTTGAAGTTCTTTAAGAAATATTTTACAAATTTACTTATTAAAATATTATCAATTATATTAGATATTCTAACAAAAATATAATGAATATTTTGCCCATCTTATAAGTATTATATATAATATCAACAGTATATTGAAATTCATTTGAATTCATATACTGACTTGAATATATATCAATTCATTATTATAATGAAAAACTTACCTAAAATTATATAAGAGAAAACAACTGCAAAATCAAAAATTATCTTTTTCTAATCCAAAATAAATATTTATCTATAAAATGTGCACATGATGAAGTAGGCATAGATTGCTGTTTTTACTCTGAATGACTAACAAATCTTGAGTTCTACTTCCAGTTTGGTAATTTCCCCTGCGTATTAATATGAATTACTATGTTTCATCACATTCAACGTAGAAGAAAATAACTAGTTGTTTATCAATTACTTCCTTTTTTATTACATCTCCATTTTCTTACACAAACGTTTACATTGAATCCCTTGTCTGAAATTTCAAATTTCAGAAGAATTTCAGATACATATCTATTTTATAATGCATGTCCTTTTTAATGTTACTATTGTAAAATCTTATATATTGCATAATGTATTCTACTTCAAAAAATAATAAATGTTTTATTCGCTTTACATCAAAAACAGTGTTAAATGATTTAAAGACTATAAAACTATACATAAGTTTGTTTTTTTTCTGAAATTATCAGATAAGTAGCGATTGTTTACGTATTGACACAAATGGAACATGTTTGTAATTCTTGTCTTGTTTTTGAAGTGATAAGAGATTAACATTTATTTCACACCCATAAATATCAATATCTTAGCACAAGCTTACAAATCAAGTGCTGTATTAATATAATCTACGAAGTATTTCATTAACAGTTTGATATTTTGTAACTTTTCAGATAATTATTATACTTCCAGTAAAGTTCTAGTGAAGTACGTTTAATATATACACTCATTGAAAAAAAAAATAGCGCACCGAGAAATAATTGCTGGATCGTAACGAAACTTGGCATGAAGGTACATGTCGGAGAGAAATGAAAAAGATTAGAAATGAAGCTTAATTTCGCGTTACGTATAACCGGTAGAGGGCGTTTAACGTCGTTCCCTGTGGAGTATAAAATAGGTAGCCAAAGCTTGTTTGAGTGTGCTGAATCGTTTACAAAGCAGATATGAGGTAGACATACCATTATGAGCAGCTGTCGCAATTTGAGAGAGGGGGGAAATCCTAGGTAGGATGAAGGCTGGGTGGTCAGATAGGTGAGTTGCTCGTAAATTAGGCCGTTCCATGTTGTGAGGAAGTGTTGAGACCAGTGGATCCGAGAGATGTCATTTACTAAAAGACCAAGCTAGGGATTCCCTCGACAGACTAGTCGTCGAGAAGACCGCCACATCGTAAGAAAGGCACGCGTACAGCCAACTGCTTCATCAGCCGCCATCCAGGCACAAGTAGCACCTTCACTAGGGGCCCCTGTGTCTTCTCGAACCATACGAAGGCACCTGCCTGAAGGGCATTTAGGATCACGGCGCCCATTACGAGTGCTGTTCTTGACGCCCACCCATCGACGCCTCCATTTAGAGGGTTGCCGCACACGAGGAAACTGGTCTGTAGAGGAATGGAACCAGGTCGTCTTTAGCAGCGAATTCAGATTCAATCTCAGCAGTGAGGACAATCGTGTTCGTCTGTGGAGACCCCGTGGTGAACTCCTCGACACTGCCTTTGCTTTACAGCCACACATCGCTCACACAGCTGGTGTGATGATATGAGGTGCCATTGACTACAATGCATGGTCGCTCCTAGTATTGATCTGTGGAACCATGATAGCCCACCGGTATCTCCATGACATCCTGCAATCACATGTGTTGCCACTAATGCAACGGCTCCCAGGATCCATTTTTCAACAAGTCAATGCTCGGCATCACATGGCAAGGGTATCACAAGACTGTCTCTGCACTGTTACTTCCCTTTCTTGGCCTGTCTGATCCCCACATTTGTCTCCAATCGAGAATATGTTGGATCATTTGGGCGTCTCACAAGTACGAATGAACTAGAGGCAAGGTTACATCAAATATGGAACGAAATGTTTCAAGACCTCCAACACAACTTGTATGCCTCAATGGTCGATCGTATCTCATCGTGCATTCGCGCTATACAGTGGGTTCAACAGAGTATTAAATCCTCCGTTCTTTTGCAATTTTCTCTGAAATAAATGATCATTTTTTTTTTTGATATTCTAATCATTTACTTATATCAAGGTAGTCATTACGTATGTACAATTACGTTTCATTTTGACGACTCCTTTTTGTTGTGCTAATTTTTTTGTCCGTGGGTATATATATATATATATATATATATATATAAGTTTTCTTATGCTTTTATTTTTGCTTTGTTTTTTTTTTAACGATTTAAAGCAAGTTAGCACATATTATTTTTGATAATACAGATATGTGTATATAGATATATATATATATATACACTCCCAAGAATACACACACACACACACACACATATATATATATATATATATATATATATATAGTCGTATTCCCCTTTAACAGATTCTTTGGGACTGGAAATGTTGTGCTATTCAAGGTTATTCAGTAGATCGTGGTCCAAAAGAAAATTTTTTGGCATTTACCTTTTCGAAATACTATAGGGAATTACGTAAAAAATATAAATAGATGGAAATTACTCACTTTTTATTCTACAACTGAAAATATTATTAAATAATTATTCCGCACCAGTTAATTATACATTTTAAAATCTAACTAATAAATACTCGTTTATTTTTTTTTTATTTTATATTTTCGACATATGTCCTTTTTTGTCTTTAATCAGAGAAGAAAATGCAACATAATTTACATCCTGTTTCAAAAGAGAGAGGTATGGCTTCCCAGTTTTCACAAAAGCATTGTAAAACATTAGAAAATATAAAAGTTTTGTTAGAATTCCCACATTATCGATTTCAGTATTAGTATCGCTATTCATTGTGTCTGTCAAATCAACAATTTCAGCTGCACAGATAGACAGTCCACCATCAAATGTATCAAAAATATTAAAATCTTAAATTATGCCTTTTTTCCTGGCTTGCAGTGAAGTAAGGAAAGAATTTCCAGTCCTACTCAAGACTCAGACGACATGTTAAACTCATGATTAAACTGTACCTGCAAAAATCGAAAAATGTATTTCACCAGTTCCCTTCGGAATTTTCTGCTCACAAGAAAAGTCTTTTTTTTTTTTTTTTGTTCTTGACAAAAATAATATGTCATTTAGAAAAAAAAAAATGTCCAGTATTTTCTAGTACAATTTTTTTTTAAAAAAAATCCAATTGCAGAAAAAAGTCAATAATTCGGGATTTATTGTTTGTTAAAATAAGTTTTTTTTTCTTTTCCTTTATTTTAATCAGGGAAACAGAAAAATTCGTCACATCGCAAAATGCGTTAAATATGGTTTCGTTAATTCGGAGTTCGACTGTATATATATGTACATATAATATGTATAATATATTTATGTTATACAATTTATAAAATGACAGAAAACAACTAATCGTATTAGTAAGGCATTCAGTAAAACATTTCTTTTTTAAATGTAAAGATCATTTTTATCGAATAAATATATGGATGACAGAATAAACTCATTATGGTATGAGGATTTCGCGATATAATACCAATTATCACCAAACATATAACACGTTCTTTTCTGTGATTTTCTTACTTTAGTCCTGACTTTATGTTTTTATTCAATTTATTCAGAGATGTTAATGTTCAAAACTGATATTTACTACTAGGTACACTTACCAAATATATAAATACTAATACAAGCATTCTGTAAGAAATATCGAAACTTTTCTTTCGTATAGGACAAAATAAATCAATTAACCATACTGAAATATATTATTTTTAATGTTTTTAATTGGGTTCTTTGAGACTTTAAAAAAATGTTTAGTTCTTAAAAAATACTGTCCTGATTATTTTGGATTTGGCTTAAAATATATATTCAATTTCCAGAAAATATTCCTGGAAAGTGCTACCGGAAAGATCTATTTTTAACAGAGTAATATGTTTGGCTTAAAATTCCCAAATACAGGAAGTAAGTCTACACCTCAACCCCCGAAAAGAATCTCAGATCAGAAGATACGTTTACCAAACCCTAAAAAAAAAGACATGTTTTGTTATAGAAAGGTCTCTATCATACAAAATTCAACACTTATCTGTTTCGTAGGGGTAGAGAAAAGGAAAAAAAACGTCGAGTTTCAGCTCCGAAATGGAAGCATGAAATCTGAAGATATCCTTCAAATTTTACTTCACTTAATGTCCAGAGTAAACAATAAAGAGATGGGAAAATATAGTATTAATGCTTTTCCTTTTACTTTTTTTTGTGATTTTCCTTTGAGGAATTCACTATAGCTTCGCTTTTATCTTCTAATCTTTAGATCTTTTATGAAATTCCTTTGAGTGTTAGTAATAAAGAAATGTTTCACTAGAACATTTCTGACATAATAGTGCACTTACTTGTATTAATTTTCCTCCTTTTCCTTTGGAAAAAATAATTTATATTGTTTTTTCCCTCTATACTTATTTGAGGGATGAAATTCGGGATAGCAAAGTAGTAATAGAATTGGCTAATATAATGAAATTTAAATATTAATTTTAAAACAATATCTATCAGCACTATAAACAATTTCTTAAGGTATCCGACTACGTTCGGAACCGTGATTTTGAAAAAGCGTATAAATGATAATATTTATGATATTTAGTGTCACTTAGATTAGAAAATGTATGTAAAATTGTTTTAAGAATATTATTACAATTTTTAAGCACAATATTTTGACAAAAAATGAACATAACATGACCCATTTTCAAAATATTCTCCTTTTGTAAAAAATGCTTCTATTATAATAATATTTTGCCTGTATATCGCTCAGACCTCTGTATAGAGGCTCAACTAGAATTTCTGAAATAAATAACTTTGAAGTGGGTTTATCCATGTTTTACGATAACAGAGGGGAGAAATTTTAAGAAAAAAACGCTGCTAATTATATTTCAATTGGTTGTAACTCTGAAAATAATGTGAATTTTACAAAAATCCCAGAATAGACTTTCTGAAGAAGTCTTTACATTATATAAGTGAAATATTATTATTTTAGAAGCATTTTTTATAAAAGGAGAACATTTTGAAAAAAAGGTTATTCTAAGTTATTTTTTTGCCAAAATATTGTATTTAATTATTTTTTTTTTTGTCAAAATGTCCTTATAACACAATTTTATACATATATTCTAATCTAAGTGACACTAAATATGAAAATTTTCTATTTTTTCATTTTTTTAAAATCATGGTTCCGAACGTAGTCTGATACCTTAATTGCAAAACTAGGGGACACAGGCTCGAAAGTGATGGTAGTCTTATACTTAAATTTTGTCTTAAAAAACACTGCAACATGAATTCCGATTTGTCACTCAACAAGTGGCCACGGTAGCCGAGTGGTATAGGTATCGGATCGTGACTTGCCTTGTCACGAGTTCGAGCCCAGTACCACTAAAGACCCACCGTGTAGGGCAGCGATGCACGTTAAATCTGTCGAGAGCTGAAACTTCCTCCCGTTGGTGTGGTGTGGTAGTTAGGAGAGGGGGTGCCAGTTCGGGTGTCGTCCACGTCACTTGACCATGGTTCAAAATGCCGTGGTCCGTCGCCAAAAGCCCTCGTGTAGCTGAAATGTGTGACGTTAATATTCAATCAGTCAATCAATCAATTGTCACTCAACAAAATATCCAACTGAAATAATAAAACCAGCCTCTTCTGGTTGTATATAAAACACATAAAGAATTAAATAGTGTTTTAAATAATCTAAGATAATTAGATTAGAAAAAGTAATAGATATAAATATCCCTTAATATTTTTAACCCAATAATATTATAGCAGTTGTATTGTATTAGTAAAATGTAAATAATAAAAATTTAGACTATATATAATACTGGTTCCGTGTGAAGGAGAAAATGGTAATAATTATAATTGTGTGTATTAGGATTTATAAATCTTTATATATATTTTAAAGTCACAAACATGTAAGAAAATGGTTTATCATTGCATGCCCTTAATTTCATTTTTATAATTCCTTTGTAATTATTTTAAAAAGTAAAATATATTTTAGCCAGTTTTTTTAAAAATATTAAACATGCATTTTTATAGATTTTTTCTAACATTTAAGTTTGGAATGCATTAGAATCAAGTGCAGCAGCATTTGTAAAATGATTTACATAATTATATTTAAAAGTCTTATTTCACAATGATTATAATTTACTTAACAAAATATACCGCTTGGATATTTGTTTTGAGATTGTTAGATACTTGTTGGATATTGTTTTTTGACACTTGGATGTTTGTATTTTTGAACAAGAAATATATGGAGTATTGGAATTATAGCATTTCTGCATGCTCATTGTAATAGGTTTAATAATTAAATATTAAAATAAAATTACCTTGTATTTCAATTAGCATTTCTTTTAAACGCATTACTCATAATGAACATGGCACATTTTAATTACATTTATTTCAACTAAAATTTACAAAACTTATTAAAGAAGCAACACAATAGGTTTTTTGAAATATATTTGCTTTTGGTAGTTCATCATTAAACTTGTAATTATATTATTTTGCAGAAGAAATACTTCTCACATAGTTGATATTTTTTGGGGAAAAGGGTATTTATTATTTAAAATATGTGAGTTTTAATGGTGACATTAAGAAGTTAGATATATCTTTTTATTGCCCTTTTCTGAAAATAAAAAAACTAATAATTAGTTCTCCTAAGAAGCTTAGGCCCCTCTTATATTTGATGAAAAAGACTACTGTTTTTGATTTTAATTACCTCTTTTTCTGTTGTAAAAAATAAATAAAGATTATGTTCTTAGGTATTCTTCCTAAGCCTTTTTTTTATTTCTCCTAAAATAAGCTTATAAGCCTTTTTTTTACACCAATTCTATTTTTATGACTTAAGGAATAAAAATAGAATTTATCCTCCAATATGGTATGTTAATTGCATGTATATAACTAACTAGCCCTCGTACACAGAAAAATAAATAGGGGTTTTTTTTTAATAGTAATAGATAAGGTACAAATAAGATTGTCTTATTATTGTATATTTTCTAACTTTAATGATTATAAAAAAATATTTATAAAAACCTCCTTTTGGCTTAAGAAAGGAATCCTTTGTTTAAGATTATTTTATTATAAGATGAAGAAAAATGCTGCATTAAGAACATGACTTTTATTCAAGATTTAATGATCTAGATTTTATTATATTTATGTTTCTTTTCTTTTATTTTGTTCCTTAAATGTAAAAAATAACTTATTTTTTCGAAAGTATTAAACACACAATAGAGGACGGTACATTATACGGAAGATAAGATATCAATATATTTATATAAATAAGGTAGGTTCAAAATGATAAAATTTTATGGAAATCATTTCTTTTCTCCTCTTTTAAACTACATATAATAATTTTGTGAGAAAATATAATATTATTACGTTTACTGAATTTTTTCAAAACACTTAATTGATCAAAAAATTTTAAAAAAATCGCTTTTGAACAGCCACATTGAAGGAATTCGATTTACTTGTAAAGAATACCAGTTATTCAAGTGATACAATGTACCAGTGTATATCTTAAATTGTATAAAACTTTTGTTTTGTTTCAATACTACAATAAACTTTATTTTTTTAAACGAAAAAAAACCAAAACAAAAAAAAAAAAACATGCGTTATTTGAAAAATTTATATTGTGCTGTGGAAAGATATATCCAAATTGTTCAGCAAATAGTTTCCCACATACTGAGATGAAGGAATATATCCACCCACTTGTGACGCTGATACAATGAAATGTAAATCTTTAAAGATATTTCATTCTTTATTGCAAGAATATTTTCATATATATTTTTAAAATGTTTTGAGTCATTTGAATTGGATGGAAAACAGGATTAAAGTGGAAAATTTTTGAAATAAATTTATTTTTTTTTAATTTTTACTATTTCATTAACGTTAATTTGAAACTCAGTCGAGTTTTCAAATTTACCTTTTTTTATAAAAAGTATCTGAAGTAGAAAAATTACCCCCCTGTGTGTGTTGTAATTTAATGTTTTCTTTGAAACACACACACACACTCTCACACACACACACATACCTTCAGATTTATATTGCTATTACACATCTAAAAATAGCAACATAACTTCATTTAAAAAACTAGAATAAACAAAAAATACATTACATTGTCTTACAAAGTGTGATATATCGCTTAAAAATTGAGAAGGAATAAACAAATTTTGAAAATAAACCAAAATATGATGAGTACATTATCCATACTTTTGTCAAAAAACAATATATTTATAAAAGATAGTTGAAATAATATTTGTACTATAATATTTGAATCTAATCTCTGTACTTTTTTTCCCAATGTTAATGCTACCAAATATAGGGGGAGACTTTGAATAGAAGTCGGAAAAATTAATTGGATGGGCGAAATTGAACTGTGACGATTTGACCTCTGCCGTGTATGTATTTAAAAATCTCTAATACTGAAAAAATAAATTGGGAATACGATTTTTATTAGCTCTCATTTGATTTTTTTTAAATTCGTTTATATCACACAGATATCGATAAACATTTATACACTATGTTTTTTTACACAGAAACGTGTTTTGAATTTAGGGTGTGACTTAGAATCAATAGAGTCTTAGATTTGAATAAATATGGTATAATGGTGCATCGCTTGAACTATTGCATTCTCAAAAAAGCAAATATTTTCTAGTTTATTTAAGCTGAGGGTTTAAAAAATTGCCCTCCAAAAACTACTGAAAAAGCAATTGAAGCTCAATACAATGAGGAACGTAGTAAATTGATAATTGCCTAAAATAATTGATTCCACTTAGACGTACGAAAAATTGATAGTAATAATTCTAAAAATCAATTTTAAAAACAATCGGACAAATGGCAATTGTAAACCAATGATCATATGATAACCGGACAGATTGCTGGTACATTTTGTGAGTAAAATCTCCTTAGTAGCCTCGGGCTCATAAGTAGTAAGTAACGAGAATAAGAAGTGGATACTTCAGTGTATATCGGGGAAAGACACCCTAAAGAACTTTTTCCATCATGAGTGCTAAATAGAAATCAGCAGTTTACTTACACGCAAAAAGATACTAAGAATTTTACGTGGCACGTAAAAACCTCTTGTGTTTTTAGCTAGCGACAGTCACTAAAGTTTAAAGCATTTGTCATGATTTGGAAGTGAATGAGTGCAGGATTTTGTGAGTAATGTATTTTGATAGGAATGGTAGTTAATGAAGTATAAACTGATGCATTTATACATTTTCCCATCATTAGAATGTGTATTTAAGAATGAATTTAGATTTCATGCAACACTGATTCTTACGCTATTCAAAGATCTTCGCTGCTTGCTTAGATTTATAAAATCAAAATACTGTTTTGGCCGATACTTTCACCCAACTTAAACCACACGGAAAGTATGCAGTACTTAACGGATATACATCGTCAAGATTTTGGTTCAAAACGACAAAAATGTAATTATAAGTAGAGTAAAATCCATTTAGTCAGCTGTGGACAAAGATGGTTGCTAAAAAACAGTATATAGTATGCTAGATGTTCACGTGATGTTATATAGCCTAAAGGTTATGCAATTAAATAGTAAATATTCAAACTGCTTTTCATTCACATGAATCCTTCTGTTTTTGCAAATTATTCTGATCTTTCAAGATGGTAAGACAATTAATATATATATTTTTAATTTTTAGTAAATAATCTCAGGGAAAAATTTTGAATTGCTATTCTATTTTTATGTTATGTAATCATATAATAAATAAAAAATAATGTTATATCATACATTAAATTTTTCAAGCATCCATTTCTACCCAAAAGAATGCAAATCACATTACGAAATTTATTTTTCTTTATCCTATTTGGAATTGATATTATTTTATGTATAAAATGCATTACATGCAGTCACATTCATCACATATAATGAATCTTATTTACTATATTGAAGTAAGAATTTAAAAAATAATTCTTAAGTACATTTTCTTTCAATAGACTTTTTATTTTTATTTTACAAGAAATATCTGAAATTAAACATCATCCCCGATTCCAATATTCTAAGAAGCCTTCCAACTTAGCTATAAGTATTTAAAATTCATTTTGTTGCATATTAAATTTGTTTGTTTACAGCTTTCTACTATTTTTCTAAAGTTTGCATGCAAATTGGAGTTTTCTAAAATGTTAATGATCCTCATTTGTTTTACATACATTTTTTTTTAAAGTTTGTCATATTAGATACTGTGTAGTAAAATTTTGATAAAGAAAAATTTGCAATACTTAAGCAAATTTAATCTTATTAAAAAGTAATAGTTACTGATGTTTTAAAGGAAAGCGTTCGGAGAAATACAGTAAATATAAAGAAACTTATATATTTAAATTTTTAACTCATACATAAAATCCGTTCCTGAGAGCAAAAATATTTGTTACAATTTATTTGTATACAAAAATAAAGAATGATTTTTTTAAGTAATAAATATGTTTATGTAATACACAATTAATGAAAACGTACGATTTAGTTGAAAGTTCTTTTATGAATCATTCAAAATTTCAGTGACTGAAAATAACCTCAGACTAAAAAAATGAATAAAATAATTAAATTAAGTAAAAAGCAAACATTTTAAAATGGTAATATGTTGGAATTTTTAAAAATATTTAAGACGAAATGTCTTTAAGTTTTACCTTCTTTCATTAAAATTAATGGAAAGAGAAAATGCTATTCCATATTTTTTTATATCACAGCAAAAAAAGCCCGTATATGTTCTTTATGAAAAATCATAATGATACAGAAAGAGAGAGAGATTTTCTACATACATCTTCTAGTTCGTCTATATTTAGAGCTTTAATGAAATGTAATATAAGTTACCAAAAAATGAAAGAACAACTTTTATAAAAGTATTTTTATCAATTGAAGCTATTATTTTAATTGCAAATTTTAAAGCTAATTTACAAAGATTTTAAAACATAGAAGAAATTTATTCATGCATGCCATTTTCTTGTAAACTATTAAAGTATTTATAAAGATAACAAATTTCAAAACTTTTTATGGGATTTTCTTTTTAATACTCAGCTAATTCAAAGTTAATGGTCTAAATATTAACAGATAAAATAAATTATAAGATAAATATAATGAAGTTAGTCTGAATGATAAATAGAGTGAAATAATAGGCTTATTTTATTGTGTTGGTGTTTGATTGAAAAAGCAATTAATTATATATATACTAGCTGCATGGTCTGGGGTTGCACAGGCTTTCTCTACTTTTATAAATTTTCCCTTTCATCTAATACTTCTAATACTCTTTTTCAAAATGACTTCATCCCCCTCCACTGCTTAACCACGGAGTTGCTGGGGCTTTCTCTTTTCCTCATGATACTAGCATTTATGTGTGTGTGTGTTTGTACGCGCACAATGTGAGTGATTTCTAAAATTATGTCAAAAAATTTCCCTTTTTCGAAATTTGTTCCATTCCACTTATTTTTAAGACAGGTTTCTTTCCCCTCTCTATAGCCCTGCATAACACGGTTATTTTTAGTGTAAAATTATTGTTCTATCTTCCCCTCCCCCTCACAGATAAGATATAGCTTCAAATTCCGATGTATGACTTATAAAAACAATATTGAGATAGAGATAAAAATTATTAATGTGAAGCAATAAAAAGAAAACGATTCTGATGCTAAGAGTAAAACAAATAACTTTCATCATATTTTAATAATAGTTAGTTTCTAAGAATCTAAAATAATAAAATAGATTTCAGATTTTCATGAATCAATCAATGGTTACATATAGTTAGCTTAAAAATGTCTCTAAAATGTATTTTGATCCAAAATAATAGCGGATGTAGTTTTTAATTAACAAATAATTCATTTAGTAATGAAAATAATAGAAATAATCCTTTTAAAAAACATATATATATTTATTAAAATCAATTTTCTATAAGTAATAAATAAAAGAAAAATTTACAGATAGCTGTTGAAACGATTGCTTTTTCTGAACGTTTGAATGTTTGATTAAACATATAAATATATATAAGTTAGAAAAATACAGTATGGGTGAAAGCTGAAAAAAAATATATATACATGTACTGAAAAAAGCATTCCCAAAAAAAAACGATCTGATAAAAACATTTTGATATTTTATTTTAATTTTAACCCTTTTTATTCCACTGTTTTTAGTAAATTATTTAAACACGTATCTGGCTAAAAAAAGTTTGTAATACAAAACTAAGATATTCATTATTTTAAAATAATTGTATGTATTATTGTAATAATTTATTTAATATCTTATTTATAACATATTATATATATTTTTATAAAACTTTTTGTAACTAATTTTTATAAAAAAATATTATTTAATGATTTTTTTTTTTACAAAATTTACAAAAAGTATTATTTATTAATAATTATATTTATGAAGTGAAATATAAATATTTATATAATTACAGTAATTATTGTATTTTTTAAAATGCAAAGTAGTTTCTAAAATATAATCTAATAATCTTTTACCTTGCATTTTTCTTAAAATAGGTACCAATTAAGAAAGGAGTATAAAATTTCCCAAAAGGGGCTTCAATCATGTATATCTTGTTATCGCGACATTTACAAGCAACTGCCCACCCGAACTTCGACACAAAACTTATCTCTTACTTTATATTGCTAAAAAATAAATCAATGAAATTGTACCTGAAGGTGACGAAAGTTATTTTAAACTTATTCCTTACAGGGCTTTGGATTACGATGAGTAGCAATGAATTACGTATGTGCATTTTGAAAAATTATACCTGCATACAATGAGAAACTTTATGTTTTAAAATGTTCCCATGTGTAAAACTTAATTATTTGTTTTACTATAGAAGTACTCTTACATAAGTTTTATAAATAATTGACATATTTTATAAATGCGACTTTTTTATGCGATATCTCTCCACCGCATAAAAAAATACTGTAGTATTTCCACGAATTAGTTTGTTATATGTATGAATTTATAAAAATTTTTTAAAATTTTTTTTTCCTTTTTTTTTATGAGGTCATTTTCTACCGCACAAAAACAGGTTCAACTGTATAAAAGCTTCGATGATATCGAATGCAAGGAATTTGCGTTCAAGATAATAAAAGATGTGTTCTCTTTCCAAAAAGTAGATAACTAGAGCTGATCGAAATACTCCCTCAAGACTCCAGGAAATTCATTTAGCTTTGGTTTCAAAGTAAAGTTTAAGAAAGGCTGCCTATGTTCCAATAGCAACTTAATCAATTTGAGAATTTTGCAAGATACACCTTCAAAAATAGAAAATAGTTTACCATCTAAAAATCAACTTTGACCGTCTTTTACTTAGTGATTTTAATTTGCTATACAGTAATGATGAATGCACGGGGGGATACTTTCCTTATATCCCTTTAGATCAATTTTATCTGTAACATACGGTTTTCCAATGTCTTTGCTTCGATAAGTAAAAGTCGAAAATTATTATTTGTCAGTAAAATCTCTAGATATTCTTAATAATTTATTAGTTTTTGCACAATTTTTTCTTCCGATTTTAGGTTTAAAATCATTAATTCTTCACTATAGCTATAAGTAATATTCTTGCCATTTTATTCAACTAATTCTTCTAAGTAAAGAAATTGACTACTAAATATAAGAGCGGTCTCTCGCTTAGGAAAAATAACATATTTTCAAACTAATGGAAATTTATGTATTTCT